>JAEQBH010004442.1:0-154657 GCA_016808115.1 Tetrastigma voinierianum
GTGCATCATCTCTACCAAGGGCTCTCATGACTAAACTGTAAAGTCTGAGGTGTGCTCGAGGACACTCGATACCACTGAACCTCTCTATATTGGACATCATTTTCCCCAACTCCTACTTGAGTCTATTGTTAGCGATTTTCCGTGAGCGCATAGATCGCACAAGTAATACAATGGACTAACAAGTCCAGATATCGATCCCATATGGAAGGTGTGGTTTTAGCGAGGATTGAGGACCCCAGCTACTAAAGCTTTTCACTATTTGAGAGACTCGAGGACTTGGGGAAAATGTTTTCTAAACTAAAATAAGAACAAAATAAAGCAAAACAAAATAGGGTGTGATCAATGTCCACTCACAAGGAATGGAGTGATATCGAGAATATAACTCAAGGAAAGATACTAGGGTTGATTGTTTCCGTTGATGCATTTATGGTTTATATTCATTAAGTTAATCGACTAAGGGAACGTACACTTTGCGGTATGTCCATGAATCCGATATGAGGTTTACACTTTCGTGTAAATCTCACTCTAAACCAACTCCCTATTCTCATTTCTGGCCCATCTAGGTCATTAAGTATGGTATTTCTTATAAGGTCAAGTGCTTTCCTTGAATCTTGTTGGCTCGCCCATACAATAGGACTATTCTGATACGCCGTATCGATCACCTCCTCGGTCCATAACATCCTCACACATAACGCCGAGATGGTGCTATTCCTAATGAAATCCACCCAGTACTAGGCATCTCAATTCCCTAGATTTCTGACAGTGGCCTGGGTATTTCAATTAACTAATTCATACCTTTAAGAGACCCTGTGTAGACTAGATTTTAAGGTGGCTAATCCAAGTGTCACAAAGGATGCCCTAGTATGAAGATCGAAGACCCAACTCTCAGTATGGATTAATTAGTTAAAACCATAATAATCCTAAGAACTACACCAACTAACATCCACACAAGCATGAATTCACAAAACCATTCTAAAAAGTATATAAATCAAGCATCAACTTCAATAATCAACCCTACAGGATGTTTAGCCACTCATTGCAACCAAGTAATCCAAAAAACATATTTAAGATAAATATAATAATAAAAGATTTACAAATAGAGTAGAGTTTAGAGATAGAAAACAATTGGAAGGTTAAATTTGTCTCCAACTCTACACCATAACTGTAAGAGCTCCTCTAATGAGCTAGATCTTCAATATTAGCTCCAAAACAAAGTGGAAATGAACAAAAACTAAAACCCTAAAAATGGCTTAAGAAGAAGGGAGGAGAAACCCTAAAAGGGTGTTCCCTCTGTAAAAACCGGAACCCTCAATATGTTTCAAATACATATATTTATAGGAAATGGAAAATGGGCTAAAAATGTGACGTATATTGTTCCAAATTTCGACGTTTTAGCCTGTGCAAAGGGTTCTTCGCTAAGCAGTTATCATTCGCTCTTAGCGAAAGGTAGGTGTCTTCCATCCGTCGAGGGGAAGGTTTGATTCACTCAAGGAACCCGGGCTTCCTTCTTTCTCTTATCTTTTTAGCTTTCGCTTCTGGCCGACAAAGTGTTTTCAGCGTGCTCGCTTTCTACTCTGAAAATCCTCTTTCTTGCTTGCTTTACTTTCTATTCCTACAAAACATGAGCAAATGGGAGATTAGTGTAATCTTTAAGAATATAGATTATAAAACACACTACAAATGCTAACAAGATCCACACCTATCATCTATCTACGTGAGTAAGAAGGTCCTTAGAAGTCGAGATAAGCAAGGGCCCATGAGGTGGAGGGGGTGCCTAATCAAAACCACATAGAAGCCTCATGAGTCGTGGCCTGCTGAGCCCGCCGGCTTCATCCATCCACTGCCTAAGACCAGATACGGTGTCTTCGACCGACCATAGCCGCAAAGGAATCGATCCGTTGTGCAGCCTCTCGTGACTCCATGTCCACTATGATCCAAATGCTCAAACAAGTGAGTATGTACTGAGCTCTAACTCTATGTGAAAAACCCTAAACTGAAGTGGAAGGCGAGTCCTAAAAAGTGTGAATGAAGAAGATAAGTTGCAACAAGAGAAGAGTGTAAAGTGGATGCCAAGCTACTAAACTACATAAGGAGAGATAATTTGACACAACGGTGAAAGTTGGTCCACCAAGGACTCGACCTCATATCAATCTCCAAGCACAATTCGTTGGAGACTAAATGAGGGAATACTAGACCCAATTGTGATCAAAGTGGCCCTAAAGGCTCTCATATGCACCCACGTGTAGAAAAAGGAATCCTAAAAAATGACCAAAGCTCAACCTAGAAGGTCAGAGTGGCTCTAAAATAAAAGTGTGGCCTTTTAAAAGGGTCCCTAATGGAAGCAATTGTACCCTTCGGTGGTACGCAACGTCCTACATGCCTCCGAAGAGATGAGGTGCTTCAATGCAATGTGGTCATCACATCCACACATGCACTACCTCAACATCCCAAGGGGGTTTTCCTATGATGAAGGCTCTCACTACTTTCAACACTAAGTAAGAAACTAAGTGTATTGTGAATATGTGGGTGCATTCAAAAAACCTAATAAATCTAACACAAAGTAGAGCACATTGGTCACACAAATATCCTGAAATCTAGCTTTGGGCTATACAAGTCTTCAAAGATCGGACTCAAGCAAGATCAATATGTCGACCACCCGAATGCCCTAAACATAACATAGCCCATCATTAGACTCTACTCCTAGTCACTAGTTCGGTCGAAAAGTAAATAGGGAGCAACAAGTCTCCAATCAAACATCAAACAAAACACCAAAAGAAACATAGTCGAACGAGACTAAGGAGTTAGAGATAAGGGGATATATGTGTGTCCCACATAGACAGGCAACATGCAATCAAGCAAGAGAGAGGTAGTCATACAATAAGCAGTCATGTGAAGCATAAGTATATCATCAAAATATACACAATCTAAATAGAGTATATACAATCAACATATCAAAATGCAGAAAATATACAATAAGAATACATCATGATGTAGAAAATTAATAAATAAAAAGACTCTCAATGTGCTATCAGCACAAAGAGTAGATATTCAGCAATCAACCAATCAATTGCCACACTTTCCTAAAATTATATTCAAGCTTGACCCACTAAGATCCCCAATGGAGTCGCCATTTTGTGGACCCCGCATTTTTTTCTATGATGCATTTCCCACTTAAAAGGCGAGACTCATTTTTATATTTTGGCCAACCAGTTTTAAAACGGTTTGGAGTTGCCACTTATTATATTTTTTAAAAGGAAAACAAAATAAAGAGTTAAACCCTAAACGCGACTCTCGATACAGTAAGGCTGGGTTTGGGAAAAATTGAGTCCTAAATTCGTGAGGTCATTTCCTTACCTATTAGGAAGGTACGGTATGAGTCAGAAAGACCCATCTAAGTCTTCTAAAGCCGGTCTCTACTAATCATATTATGAAAACTATGGCAGTCAATCAATTAATTATAGATACCCATAAATCATGCAGATATTAAATAAAGGACAAAATTGAATGGAACAAATGTGTACCTTGTTGGCAAATCGAGAGCGCTATCAATAGAAAATCATGTTAGTTTGACAAGCAATATAAAATATTCACAATTAAATTAGAGATATGTTGTAAATCAAACTAAATTATTTATTAAAATTTGATATGGACGCCGCATCTCACCCAAGCCCATTTATACGTTACTAATAAATTAACTACACAAGATTCCATTTTTATAGAACTATAAATCATGTGTTCGGGAAATTTTGAAAAATGATTGAAATTGAAATTTTGAAAATTTGAAGTTTGAAATTTTGGAAATTGAGAATTTTGAAATGAATTTAAAGTCTGAGAATTTTGAATTGACATTTTGGAAATTGAATTTTGATATTAAGAATGTGAATTTTGAAATTTGATATTTGGAATTTAGAAATTTGAAATTTGAAATTTGAACGAGACTACTAAATATGACTTCAATTTTGAATGGGAATTGTAAATTTTAAATTTGAAACTTTAAAATTTGAAATTGGAAATTAGAGATTTCAATCTTTGAAATTAGTAAGTAATTTGAATTTGTCATTTTGAAATTGGAAACTTGAATAATTGAAATTGGAAATTGAGGAACTTGAATTTTAAAATTGAAAAAAAGAAATTTAGAAAATGAGAAATTGATAATTTGAATTTTGAAATTTGAACACTTGAATTTTAAAAATTGAGAAATGAAAATTTAGAACTTGAATTTTTAAAATTTGGGGATTTGAATGAATTAAGGGTGAGTGATGGTTCATGTATTAAGGAAAATAAATTTAATTATTTAAAAAAAAAAGGAAGTTCCAATAAACATGGGCCCAATTATCAACCTAATCCAATAAATTCAAGCCCAAACCAACAAATTTAATACTAGCTTAAGCTCGCGGGTACTTTAATCATGGCCCATAACAAAATGAGCCCAATAAAGGCTCAACAACGAAATCCATGTCTTGCCTGCCAAATGCCAAGCATTGTAGAGATTAAAAAAATTAGAAGATAAGAAAAAAATAATAACAAAAAAACCTAATAAATAATAGATAATGAAAATGAACAACAAAATAATGATACTTATCTCTCGTAAATCGGGAGCCTGGAATGTGCAACAACATAAATCGAAAGCACGAGGAAAGTATAAATGAAACCCAACCATGGGCCATAGTGGCGATGTCATCTGATCGGGAGCTTAACAAGGATAAAGTGTTCATGAGTGATGAAAGAATAAATAGAGAAGAGAAAGAAAAACTTATAAGAGAACTGAGAAATGAAGTATAAAGGAAGAAAGAGCTAGAAAGAAGAAGACCTTAAGAAAAAGGAAGCAATGCAAAGGAGAAGAAGACATTATGGAGAGTAAGCCCTCCCTTCTTTTTTTTTTTCTTGCCCTCTCTTCTTTTTTTTCTTTTCGGTCTCCTCTCTCCTTTCCCGCTTTTCCTTTTCTGGTCCCCCTCTTTCTCCTCCGTCCCCTCCCCATCTTTTGTCACATTTTTTTTTTTTTTTTTTTTTTTTTTGTCCCCCATTAGCCAATTTGGGGGTCTACAGTACCATCAAAGAAAAATAAAGAACTTAAACTGAAGGAGATATAAGAAGATTAACCATCACACAATCAAGAACACAAGAGATTGGTCACGAAGCCGCCTACATTATCGGGGTGAGCCTAGATGCAAAGGATTTCATTATTTTCAATTAGGTTACAAGTTGGTTTTATATGAGACAAGACTCACCTTTTCTCCAACGCCTTCTTCGCCTAATACTCTCACGTTGAAACATATAATGAGCTCCCCTCATTTCCCTAACAATATCTAGACCTCCTCAAGCCCAACAACATCATTCAACAATGAGTATGAACACTACTCATCATCAAGGATTGGAGCAATACTTGCAGAAGCTACTTCACCCATGAATAGCTTCTCCAATCAACTATCCCAACATGCTAGCTATTAGATTATGATTTATTTCCATATTCACCATAATGAAATATCTTCCTTCCATAAAAATTTCACAAAATAATATCCAATCTCTAAGATTTGATTCATTAAATATTGCCCAATATCCTCCTCTGTTCTTCCTTATTCATCTCAGAGAATATTGCCTTCATTTGTAAAATATTGGCCCCCAAAATTGCTTTCACCAATAAGGTAAGTTTGCGGTTACCTGCTTAAGACCAAATCTATGACATTACTACCAAAGGACTATTACCTAGTCCCTGACAACGACGCCACAAACTTGTTCAGACCAAACTATATGATGTGATCAGTGTATGCCAATCTTCCGTATTATCACATACATTACCATGGTAACAATGCTAAAAACATGTCAAGACCATTTTCATATGTATGAAAAATGGAATTGTTCTTTGTTTTTAAATGACTCGCTTAAAATTCACAGGTGTGTAGTCCCCGATCATTGCAAGTGCATAGGTCGTATTATAATAAAAAAGCTCGATATTTAAAGTCCAAATATCGCTCCCACGAAATTTGATAAATCAAAGACTAACTACCCCAAGTACTCAAGATCATTACTATTTGAACTCCACCGATATGATGATAAGATGGATCAAATGTAGTCTTGGGATCGAATCTTAAATAAATACAAAGTAAAGTTTAATAAAATCAGCTGAGGGATTCACTGAGTGAGGCAAAATTGGACATGGGTTAATTAATAATAATCAATTTCTGCATCATTTCGATTCATAGCTCATCCATCAATTGGAAAACTGAGTTTGTCAAAGATGCAAGATGCATAGTTCGATTCCCTCAACCATACTTTTCACTCGATTAAAGGTTCATATTCATTTATAGAGACATGATTATAATCACAATTGTAATATATAATCCTATTTTTTTAAGAGTATTTTTCCTTTCTTTCAAAGACTTCCTGCTACTCGCATCTTAGACTAAAGAATTTTGCCCCATAAATGTGGATTCGCAACCCTTCTCTAATTTGATTGACACCTCATCATACACTTTATGATGCAGCATCATCTCCTTGGTTAGATCTTTGCTAACACAAGATCAGAATCAATTCAGCAGAAAGATGAGAGACCTCTGAATGGTTAAACAAATACTTCATTCAACCATCCTCCAATTATAAGTAAGTTGGTGATCTATCTGAGTAATCCTTCAAAGTTCATTAGTTTCATAGTATTTGTCTACCATACCCATAATGAACTCCGCTTCTACACCCTCGTGATTTCATCTCGTGTCACCGTAGGGCCTCCTTGGAAATCGTAGTGAGATACAAGCATCTTTGCATTGGGTATACGGTACTAGTACCGAGAACAAGTAAATTTATAAACAATACCAATCAAATAAATTCAAGAATTCTAATTAAAGCTTTCTTCCACCTTATGCAACAAAATGACTATCATCAATGGCCCATTTCTAGTGAGCTCAACTTTTCAAAACTGGTTTACTCTTATTAGTGACTAATTGATTAGGAAAATTCACTGAAATCATAAATGAACTGAAATAAATGAATTCTAGAAACTTTCCAGCATCCATTTAAATCAAACAATAAATGAAAAGAAGAATTAATAAAGAAATACCACCGGTCGCACTTCAAGATACCCAACCATAAAATTAAAGGAAAACTAACAAAATAAAACTATACTAAGCTAAATATACTAAATGAAAATAAAAATAAAAATAAAAATATCGCCTAGAAGCATGCATTTATGAAGCTTCCAATGTCAATCTCACTTCATTAATCGTGATTGTGGACTCCCAAAATTCGCCCAAATTAAGCCTTTGTGTCGTGACATAAAAAGGTCCGCCACGATAGGCTTTCAGATTTGTCACCGCTTTGTCGTAGCTTCTGGGCTTCCTGTCATGACTGCTCTCTAGGCTTGCTCTTGATCGTGGTTGCCATGACATACTTTGATAATGTCGTGACATAAAATTGTATTCAAAAATCTTGTTCTTGTCGTGACAAGAATGCCAGGTCGCGACACCAAAGTCCCATTTTGCACCCAAATTTCCTCATGTCCTTGTTTTCCGAGCTCGCCGCTACATAATTTTCCTTATCACTTTACAAACAATTGCTTTCAGCCTAGCAACTCGTCGCGACAGAGATGATTTCGCCACAACGTACACGCCACAAGCACGTGATGCCTCAAACAATGAGCTCCGGCGTAGGCCATGGGAGACATGTGGCACCATGGGATGATGGAAATCCAAAGTAGATGGATAAAGGGATAAGGTAATCCAAATGAGCCAATGATAGGTTGACATGTGGCAAGAACTACTCTCCCACCTGGCCCAACTTGGACCAAACGGTGGGATGGAGAGGAGAGGGAGAAAGGAACTAGAAAAAGGCAAAAAGAAGAAAAATAGAGAGTTTTAGAGAGAGGACACCACCTTCTCTCTAGATTTCCCAAGGACGGACCGGCTAGCCTAAAGTGAGCAAGAGTAAGAGTTCATCCTCATCGCAAGGGGCTTCTCGCATGTAGATTGAGTTGTGGGTTTCAAAACTCCAAAAAGGTAGGGGTTTTCTCCTACTCCTGCTATTCTTGTCTAAAAGCCATGAAAAATGGTTTGGGAGTTATGAGGCCTAAATGGTCGTGGCATTCAAATCCCAAGAAATGGGACTTCAAATTCTCATGAGGGAATGTCCTGACAGCCAGCTTAGTGTGGACTGTTATGCACAAATCGAAAGTGATTGGACTAAATTGTCCATGTGTGTTGCTTGCATGACATTGCTTGAATTGAATAGCATGAATTGTGTGTGAAAAATAATATGTTAATGCATGCTAAATTGATGTGTTAACATGATTGTTCGAATTATATGAAATATAATTGTGTATGAACCATGATAATTGAATATATGAATCGGGCATGATTGCTTTCATAGGCATGTAGCATAGCATCGAAGCCTAAAAGGAGAATTTTGATAATGACTCACCATTCTCGGGTCAACGGTGTAATGGGTTGAAATGGGATCGCCCAAGGTCGACCCACGGTCCAGCAATTGGGAAACAAAGAAACAAATAATAATAAAAATCACGTGTGTCATCGGTGCAAGTTGGGGTAGATCCCCCAAGCGCAAAGTCCTAAATTCATGTGGGCGGACATGATCTTCAGCGGTGAGTCCGTGAAAATGTCCAAGGCATATCGTCGATCCCGCTGTGACCCCAAAAAGACATGGTCCATAAATAAATAAACAATACCGAAAAATTTGACAACGATTCAAATGCGGCATGGAGGTTATCTTCAATGAGTGAGTCACCTGGGTGGAACACTCACTGACTATTTTTCACACTTCAGATGGCATGTGTGAGGGAGTCGGTTGGGACTAGAGGTATGTCATGAGTGGTTTCATCTCATGCATGATATAAAGCATTCCATGTGTAAATTGCGAATTGTATGGAATGTGGATGATTGTGGTGTGCCATTGCATGCGCATTTTAGGAGGGGAGTAGCCCTTGTAGGAAAATTCGACTACTGGGCATTGCTTACCCCGTCGTAGGATCCCCCTTTCAGGTACAGGGAGTATTCAAGAAGATGCCGCTCACTAGAGGCCGCTTTTGAGAAGAAAGCCACATGTGGCTTTGATTATATATTTTTGTAAAACATGTATGAAACATTCTGATTGATACATGTTTGTATAGAGTGTAGCGTTAACTCTGAAACTATTGTAATATAGTTGGTTATATTTTTTATGAGTATAGATGTATGGGCTCCTCGATTGGCCATTTTTACTTTCATGTTTGAGTCTCGGCAGAGAGAGACACCATTTTGTGGCATGGAGACACTCAATGGCTAAGCATGTCCCGCAAGTCGACCTGATTGTCAATGGACCCCAGCTTGGGCTACGCCACAAAACTCTTGGTTGTGACAAACTTTTCTTCTCTGATCTTATTAACTGGCTGAGTTATTTGTGTGACATAGAATTATGTTCTGTTTCTAATTAATCTTGGCCATTCTCAAGTCTTCTTCAATTTTTATCGCGACTACTTTCTCTATCACGACAAAATTTATCATTCCTTAGCTTTTATTATTCGCGACACATAAAACTTCTTTAATCATGTCTGAGTTTGCCTTGACTCTTGATTATGCAATGAGGAATTTCTTTATGCAGCCATTCTTCTTTGTTGCTCTTCAACTTCTTATCGCGACTAAAGAATTCACCTCCTTCATGTGTTTGTTTGTCATAACAAAATTGTGGTCCCGATTTATGTCGCAGCCAGATTTTCTTTAAATTTGTGACAGATTTTTCCTTGAGTTAATGATGTTGCAAACTTTGTCACAACATAAAAACACTTGTCTCAGTTGTCGTGTTATGTCAGGCAATTTTGTGGCGGCGAGATTGTCTTTTGTCTAGGCGAGTTCATCTGTTAGCCTTGACTTTATGTTGCGACAAAAATTATATTGTCGCGACCTAAACTTCCGCCACTCTCCTGTTTTTATAGGATTTGTAGATGTCGGGTAATTGACACCACAACATTGGGTTCCTTTTACCGGGACCTAGAGTTTAACAGTCAGACAGAGTCTCCTTTATGCAGGGAGCTCACCCAAAAATACAACATGTGCAATTACATGACAACTGTCATATTATCTGACTGACCACAGGGTCCACATCACGAGTAAAGTAGCCACATAAGACCCATTTATCCATACTCAAGTATATAGCATAACTATAGGACCATAGTCGTAAGGTTTAAATTGCACACTCTTATACAAAACATCTATCAAAATTAAAATTGAATACATGTTTTACAAAATATAAATCAAAGCCACAATCTGGCTTTCTTCTCATTGCTCGGCCTCTAGTAGCGCATCTCACACCACATCCCTGTACCTGGGTCCTAGCTGGGTGAGCAATGCCCGATAGAAGTGAAATCATACAGAGACTACTCCACCACAGAGCTGAACATGCAATGGTCATGCCCACGAACACATTCGATCCAAGTTATGTCAATCTGAAATGGAATCTACATGACATGAATGAAATGCTACTCCTCCTTTGATCCACACGCTGCCATGTCCTCACACCGACTTATCTCAATATACATGTACCGCCCAGCATGAAGAACTATTTTCAACACAAAATATTTTTTTTGTTTTGAAAACTCAGTGGACAATCTTGATATCAAAATTTATTCAACAACCCTCGAATGTTTATTGGACATACTAGATAAAACAATTTTATTCAAAATCCATGCTGACAACCTTGTTCATCGACCTTTTAGGACTTGTCCTAAATAAACCAACATCAACACCAAACACAATGCTGATTTTCATGCACTCCACCCGTTTCATCTGGTATACTTGTAGCGTAAATGCAATGCAATATACTGTGCTTATCATATCTTCCTTATATATAGGTATTATGTACATGCCTACTCATGCATTTCAACCCATGCATCAATTGGAAAGTTATATCAATGAACACATAAATTCAATTAATTCCCACACGATCCATGCCAACATATCAATACGAATACATTGACATCATAAGTCATTACCACTCAGTACTGTGACATAGCAACTTCTAGTCTAATTGTGACATATCAAGTCCATAAGTGACCTACAACGAAGCCATGCAATGGCCTCAATCATATACAAACTCATGCATTTTCCCAAATATATGGATAATTATATCAACATGCATATAATCACCAACTACAAACATACACCAATTTCAATGTATTAGACCACATGGAGTAAATGCAATCAAACAATTCGCACACTTGGTACTACAATTAAATTTTCAAGAAAATATGTGGGCTAGATTCCATTCTCATAGGCATATGGCCAGATTCTAGACTCAAGGGCTTCATTGGGTCCAAGAACACCACCAGATCGGAGTTCGGACCAGAGGAAAGTTATATTCGTCCAAGTTGGGAGACCTCATATGAATAATGCAGAAAAATGTATTTTGGTTCTCTCGCCATCGAGCAGCCCCTAAGGCTCAACCAAGACCAAAACAACTCCTGGATGGAAAATAAGCTCAAGTAGGAAGGTTCCCTACCTCTTGGAACGAAGACGAAACCTTTCGAAGACTAGGAAGCTCAAAACCCACGGCCTCCCGAACTTTCTACTCGAATCTTCGATGAAAATTCTTGATTTCGATGTCCACGCGTTGCCCTCAACGAGTACTTCGACTTTAAGTCTTGGCCCGATGTGAGACGATCATTCGAGCTCCCTTAGAACTTAGAGAGGGAAGGGCATTCTCTGGCTTTGCTGCTCTGACAACGATCTTGATGAAGCGCATGTTGTCGGTGCCAGCGCGTAGCCTCGTCGATAAGATGAACTTTGCGTCTTTTCTGAAGAGTTAGGCCACCCAGATCTCAGAGTAGATCGTAGAGACGGAGGTTTCTCTCATTCTCTCACTAGCTCCTTACCGGCTATCTGAACTTGCCGAAAATGGGGAGAAAATTTGATATTTTCTTCTCTTTTCCCTTTTTTGTCCCATTTAAGTTTAAGTTGGATGGGGCTACTTACATCACGCGTCATGACCGTTCGGGTTCATTTACATCCCCAAAAACAATTTATTTCTTTTCGATTCAATTTCATTTTAAATGAATAACTCCGATTTATTTCCACGACTCAGAGATTCTTGTAAAAATCGTCACCTGCCAGGTCCATTGGCAGCTCGCCTTGAGAAAAACTTGAAAGTTGTGATGATGGAATTCAGCCAAAACTTTTCTTGATCAACTAGATTTACGTAGAGACGGTTTCAACGGTGAGAGTCTGTTTAAATCGTCAGAGATCACAGAAAAGTCGGATTTTTGACTGAAATTTCCCTTTTACCTTTTCTTAGAAAATTGAATATTTTCTCGGGTTTCACATGCGACAGTTTCCTTCATAATTTTCTTCAACAATGTCGCGACAGAAAAATTCTTTGTCGCGAAAAAATTTCTCCTTCAACATTTGAGTTCTATATGAGCTTTGTTGCGACATTTAGTTGTTGGATGCAACATAGTTCCTTTGCCCTACTTGAATTTTGTGTCATGACATACAAAAATTGTATCGCAACAAATACTGCTGCATTTTCCACTTTTTTGCGTCTTTTTTGCTTATTTTCTCTATTTTGCAACTAACATCTACAAAACACAAAGTTAGTGAATACTCCATAATTTGGCATGAAAATAGATCTAAAATTGTTAAAAACATACTTCAAAAAATGGATTAAAAATAGATGAGTTTTCGGACTCATCGATTCCCCAAAGCAAGAGTTTTGCTTGTCCTGACAAAGAAAGAAAATTTTTATTTATCCACTTAAACTCAATTTGGCTTTATTTTAAGGACATTTCTACATTTTAAAACTCGATTGGGTAGGAAACATAAGTAAGTTGTAAAATTACTTCTACATGTTTCAATCTAAAATCGGGAAGTGCAATTAAGTTCAGACAACTGATAATTCATAGTGTGCTGTTTAATCATTCAATCTGAATTGTGGGTGTATTACTAGTCTTTACTCTTTTCCTTGGCGGATCAGTTTAATCTTTTGGGATAACCTCGGTTGGCATACTCTTTCATTTTAAAGTCTCATATGCTTGTTTATGTGTAATATCCACTAATGTAGGCATAACACCACCTTTGAATCAATGGACTTTAGGCATGTGTGTGGCTTGGGTAATGGTGAATCATTAGACATTTGGGCTCAAATTTAACCTAGACTTCAGCGACAATTTGCACTCTTGCCTTCTTGATCATCCTTCAGTTCCTTTAGTTGTAAGTTTCCAACCTTCCCATCGGTTTTGCATTATATTTTCATTGTGGTGCTTTTCTCCTTTTTCCTTCACGACTGAGAGGAATACTTCTCTTCCTTATTCAGCTTTTCACTTCATTTTCTGCTAAATTCCGGTGGAATGAATTTTTAATGTTTTGTCTTTTTAAGCTTTCTACCACCCTTAGCGAACTTTGGGTCAATAACTCCCATACCAATTGGCATTAGGGTATTAGGTGTTGAACACCCCTAAGGACTTAATTGTTCCAGAGAGGAAGGCTACAAGACCAAACTCATTGCCTCATGATCTTCTGCTGTTTAATCACAGTCTCTTCATGTTTTCTTGTTTCATTTGGATGTTTCTCAATCCTTTTCATCATTTTTCTATAACTTGAAATAATATTCCCAAACTGTCCTCTTGGTATGATGTGCTTTGTCATTGAAGTGCAGGCGAAATAAGGTTCTTTCTTATAGGATCATGTGTAGGAAGGAATTGGGTTTCTTATTGTGTATGAGTGATGAGATTAGTTTGTAGGCTAAAATAAAAAACTAGTGTATATACATATGCATATAACAAGGTAGGCTTTGAAAGGCTCGAGCTTCCCGAGGATGGCACAAATCATTTCCTGTTAGTATTGCACAAGTTTATGCATGACTATTAATCCAGCCAAGTTCTGGACATTAAAGGAGCTTACTGTGATGGATCCCGAAAGATCACTCCCAGTCACCCAGTAGGTTCTTTGAGTTATTGTTGACCATGTGTAAGGTTTATTAGGATTTTATAATAGTACATTTTACAAAAGAATTTATAGGTTTTAAGCGTTCCATCAATCATATAAAGTCTTCCCTTAATCTTTGAGAATTCGCACCTTTGTTACATTCTGACTTTCATTTTAACATTCATTTCATCTACTGATGTCCCCATCATATATTTGTTTGGTTTTGATTTGTTGTTGTCTTTGCTTTACTAGTGAAATGTTCATTTAAATCATGCATTATTTCCGAATAATCAACCTGTTGCAAATGTCATTCTTTACTCGAGTTCGATCAACCCAGAACATATTGCAACAATTTAACATTTTGATCAGTAGGCTGGTTTCACTGAATTATTTCAACTAAACTATTATCCGCAGTCAAAGATTTCTAACTATCAAACATGAAGGAAAGAAAACGTAATAAGAAAAGTCAGTAAATCTTTTCGTCACGGCAAATAATTTTCTATTTTATTAGATGTTGAGATAGATATTAGGTACAATGAGAGAGATATGGGAAGAAAGCGGGGAACAAAGGTTCAATTTTCATTCATTTTTCATAATGGGGCTTCAAATGTAGTATTCTTATTCTCTTACGGAGTTGGACCATATTCTTTGTTATACTGAGGGCTTTACTTTTAGTTGGTTCTTATGAATGTTCCAGGAGAAAGGTCAGCACACCTTTGCATTGGTTAGAAGGTTTAGAGAGTAATCAGTTGTTTCCTCAGAGGCTGGCATTGTGTCTTTCTGATCTAGCAGATCATGGTTGTGTCAATGGTACTTTCATACATTAGAGGCGTCTTCTGGCCCAGTTAATTTTTGCATTGCTCCTGTTAGTTCTATCTTTATAATGGCTTCGAAATAACTGACATTAATTTGCTCATAAGTCACTAGTAAAAACTTTGCTTTCGGTGTCCCACCACTATTAAGCTGCATTCAGTCCTTTTTTTTTCTAATTCAGCTCTCCATTCTTCTATCTTCTAGGCATCCTCAGTTCTAGTCCCTTCTTTTTGAGCTTTGCCTCAATGTACTCATCTAAGGTTGTAGTTGGAGCTTTGGATGGTTTATCTCTTTCTTTCATCTCATGTTTGTTGATTTTACTTCCTCAGTCGTTCACATATTACCTGCTGATTGCTACTGAACTTTAAACTTGTTCTGATGGTTTTGTCTTAAATGCGAGGTGCATTTAAGATGGGGCTTAGGCTTCCTAAAATGCTTGTTACTTTGGAATGAACTCCCATTAATCTTTGCTGTGCTTTTGCCAGAGCCTATTTTCTTCCATCTCTTCTTTCCTATTTCCTGCATTATTTGGACCATTACGTCACTACTATCGATGTCGGAGAGATGCCTTGAGGTATGTTTCTTCTTTCCCATTCACCTTTCAGCTCCCCCAAAACTGGCGCAAGGCTGGATTTATAGTGGCTAGGTGTGGAGATCAATCCTTGCGATTGTGGGAGTAGCTCAAAATGGGCTTTCAGGTGTTTTCCCCACATTTATTATATTACCTTTGATGCAAGAGATTTAACTAATCCCTTCTCTTGTGCTGGGTTCTTTGATGATAAAGATGAACTGATGAAATGAACCATGCATTAGCCTCTTCGGTTAAGTCTCCTCAAAATGGATTTGTATAGGGTTTTTCTTTGACCTTCACTTTCTTTTCCGTATCAGGTCTCACCTCACCAGTATCTGGCTCCTTCAGTCATTCTTGAACTTTGAGTATGCCACCTTCAAGTTGTATGGTTTATCGCTTGCCACGATCACATCCAATGTCCTGACGCAACTTTCTTACTTCCTCTTCCTGCACATTGGCGAATTCCTTCACCATAGTGGCACTGAGTTCCTTATTACCATGATCGCATATTATTTTCTCAAACATTTTCGGCGAAAGGGAGACAAGCTTCTTGAACCTCCATGATGTGAAACCTCTTTTCTTCCCAATTTTCTCATTAACCTTATTGCTGTACGGGAATAAAGTTTGCTTTTAACTCTCTCTCTGTTTGATTTGTTCGTTCCTCTCACTCTTTTCTTTGATTCTTCTCTATGGTTCAAACATTATTTTCATCCTTTTCTTCATCATATACACTTTGTTCTTTATGGTGGCTTGAATCATCTCATTCTCCCACTTAACACCTCTTCTGTGATCGTTGAAGTTTGGAGACTGGGTTAGTGGGCTCGTATTATGAGAGATTAGTTAGGGTTTTGGAGCTACAGGGTGAAGGCAATATGAAATTTGGCTATGGAAGCTAGGGAAGGTTGATGGTTTTATGAAAAGGTGGCCCCTTCGAGTTTTAAAATTTTCTATTTGCAATGACTATTTTGTGTTTTTCACATTAAATGTGCATAACAAGAATTTCCTAAGTTAGAGTTATTTTTTAATACGATGTAGATGGAATGAAATAATTGTTGCAACATAGTTTTGCAATCAATTGAAATGAAACTGGTTAAGATATCAGACATTGAGGAAGAATGTTGCGACATTCTTTGATTACATCATACGGGTTGTGTCACAACAGTAAATTTGTGTATTGACATGGCTTGCCTTTCAAATTGATTCCAGAAGGTTGTCATGACTTGACATAGAGAAATATGGTAGACATTCTTTAGTGCTCTTTTGAATTTATGTTTAGCAGAGAAATATAAATGCGACATTCCTTCACATTTTCAGAGTATTTCATCTTATCAGTTTCCTCAAGATACATTTTAAGCAAGGTGTATTCTCATACTAATTAGACACCTTTGTGCAGACTCATTTAATGACAGAACCTCGATGCAAGTATGAACAACAAAATTTCATTTCATATTCTTAAAATACCAACATATAAATGATGTTAAGAATATCTGAAATTTGAAAGACAGCAAGCTACTATGACTTTTGTCTTTAAAGTAAAATCCATTCCCAGAACTTACAAATTATTCATTAATAACAAAAACAAATTGGGGAAATAGAAATACTCCACGCAGCCATTTTGCATTTTTAGGTTTGAGATAGTGTGTTCCCTGTAATTCATCTTCTTCATAGCTTCATTGTCCTGAAAAATCATATACTAAAAATAAAACTTCGAGACATAACTAAAACTGAAAATTCAACTCACAAAATATAATCTCCACTTTAAATTAAAACTAAAAATTTTGCTTAGGTTGCCTCGATTTGCTCGGTTTATTGTCTTTAGCTAGACATTCTTTACGATAATTTATTCATTTTCAACATCTCCTTGTATGTTCTGATCTGAGCGGTTCTTCCTCGATCTTTTCCAATGCCTCTTTCCTCCTGCATCTTCTTGTTCTGCATTTCATTGTCTCCTCATTGAAGTAGGTGTAAATCTTTTGGATTTGTCTATACCTATTAGAAATGCATTCTTGATTGGTTTGCAAGGGAATGGGCTATTTGCCACTACTTAAGTTTCCAAGTTCTCGATGAGCATTAGTATTTATGCGAAACAGTTGTGCTTACTTGGAAATTTTCAAGTTCAGAAAATCTTTTCTCATGCGTATTCAAAATTCTTTTATTTTCTGACATGAAATGTAGCATATAATCTTCAAATGATTGAGTCCTTTTCTGACCCTGATATTCTCCTCTATTGTCCCTCTACTGCTGTTGTTTTAGGAACCTGGGCTGAGCATAAGCCTAATTGTAATTAATAAGTGCAGGCCCCATTGTATCCTTCACCATGAAGGTTTCATGGTTCCTTAGTGATGGTATATAGTGTGTGTAGGCTTTAGAAGTTGGGGTTGGGCTTGAAATAATAACTTCTTTGCTCATCATATATTTAGTTTCCTCGACTTAGTAGGAGCTCTTAGGTGGTCCTCAGTCTTTATTCCCAGTTCAGCTAATTTCTTGCTCACTTCATATAGTATGCATTCTCCTTTCATTGCTTCCCATTTTGTTCATCACTGCATCCAACTTTGCTTCTATGGCAGTTATACGGTTCAGCTCAATCAAACCACTTCCCCTCAGTTTGTTGTTGTTCCCTGAAGCTTTAAAAGGAGCCTTGTAGTTGCATTTGGCAAGGTCTTCAATTAGTTACCTTGCCTTTTCTACATTTCTTCTTTTAAAAGCTCCATAGTAGGATGCATCAATTATACCCTTAGAGGTATAATTCATGGCATGATAGAATATATCCATATGAGTGGTCAGATCTATTCCATGCATAGGGCATATTTTTAACAGTCGCTTGAATCTCTCCCATGCATTGTAGAGACTCTCCTCTTCTCCCTACTTGAAGACAATTATTTATCCTCTTCTTGCGATTAAAAAACGGGAGGAAAAATATGCTACCAGTAGGCTCCTGACTCTTGGGTAATTCACTAGATCCCAGCAGCGATAGGATCAAACCATGTTGCCCACATCTCTAGGTGAAAAGGAGAAATTTGCAGCTTGATTATACAGGTCTCACCCAGTTTAAGCTTGATTGTAATTTGGCCGTCCTCGCTGAATCTCCCCGTATGCTCATTGGGATCTTGGAGGGTGACCCGATAAAGCGGTCTTCTTGCACCATGGTGATCAATGTTGGCTTCAGCTCAAAATTGTTGGCTTCTATGGCAGGTTGTCTTACTGTAGAGTACTCATCTTGGATAATAGGCCTCCAAAAGTCCTCCATAGTATTAGGCCTCTGATTTCTCTCTACTTCTTTGCTTCTTAACCCACGGAATAACACATAATCTTTCTCTTGTTTCCATATTTATAGATTCTGGCTTGTGATCTTATAAATTTTACTTAGTGTTCTCTCAATTTAGTCATCTAGAGGCAACAAATCTATACAGTTTTCTATGCATTTAAAATCTTCACGAAATAGAAACACCCAGATCAAATATGAATTATGTGAAACGGTTGTATCAATTTAAGCTCCTTAGAAACATGTCGTGCTTCTTGAGCTCTTGCCATTAAGTATTTTATTTATTTTAAAAATAATATTGAAAGAAAGAAAATATCTTGAATTAAATAAATCCCTTTTTGGTTAAGTAATGATCTTTAAATTTATCATTTCTATCAGACAGCGATGCAAACATTGCGATGACATATCACAATCAAACACTACTACGAAGGACTATTACCTAAGTCCACGTGAGTGCAAACTTGTTGAGACGAACTACATGATGTGATCGATTAATGCCAATCTTACGATGCTATCACCACGAGAGATTGTTTTAAAGTCCATGGTAACGTACGAAAACTTGTCAAGACCATTTTTCATATGTATGAAAGATGGAATTGTTCTTTGTTTTAAATGACTCATTTAAAATTTATTGTGTGTGGTCTCGATCACTTCTCCGAGTGCGGTCGTCTGAGTAATAAAGTAGATATTTAAAGTCAGATATCGTTCCGTGAGGAAAGGTAATAAATGAAAAGACTAACTACCCCAGTGCACCAGAGATCATTACTATTTGAACTCAATAATATGATGATAAGAGGAACAAATGTAGTCTGATGAAATCTTAAATGCATACAAAAGTAAAGTTTAATAAAATTGGGGGTTAAGGATTCATGAGTAAAAATGGCGGACATGGTCAATTAATAATCAATTTACCGTCATTTTGATTCATAGCTCAACCATTAATTGGAAGCGGGTTTATCGAATCTGAGAGTAGTATAGTTTGGATTTCTCTCGACCATACTTTTCACTAATTAAGCGTTCATATTCATTTGAGACATGATTTAATAGGTTAAGCATATTATCATAACTCTTGCAGAACTAGAAACCTTTTCCTTTTCAATACTTGTACCGGATCATAGGACTAAACAATTCTTACCCCATAGATAGGATCTTACGGCCCTTCTCCCATTTGATTGACACCTGTATCTGTATGGTAAAATTTCCATCTCCTTGATTAATTCTTTGCTAACACAGGATCAGAATCAATTCAGTAGAAAGAGGATAGACCTCTGAACGATTAAAAAGATACTTCATTCAACCATCCTCTAATTATAAGTAAGTTGGTGATCTATCTGAGTAATCCTTCAAAGTTCATTAGTTCCATAGTATCAGTCTACCTTACCCACAATGGTACTCTGCCTCTCGATTCTCCCCTACATGTCCTCGGAGAGGCCTCTTAGAAATCGGTGAGATACGTGCACCTTGCATTGGGTACACGGTACTAATCTTGAGAACAAGTAAATTTATAAACAATACCAATCAAATAAATTCAAGAATTCCTAATAAAAAAGATTTCTTACCACTTTATGCGCAAAATGACCATCGCCTCAGTGGCCATTCAGTGAAGCAACTTTTTTATAATTGGTTTACTCTTATCGTGACCAATTGAGAAAATTAAGAATCATAAACAAATTGAAATAAATAATAGACCCTAGAAACTTTCTAACTTATCCATTTAAATCAAACGATAAATGAAAGAATTTCAAAAGAAATACCTTCGAAGCTACACTTGATACAATACCTAAATCGGAAAATTAAGGAAAACTAACAAAATACACTTATATAACAAGCTAAATCTACTAAAATGAAAAATGAAATAAAAATAAAAATGTATAAGAGTCTTTAATACCAAGAAATACAGAGGCTGAAGCTAGCACATTCTACAGAAAAATTGTATTTATAGGCTTTCCAATGTTGGGTCTCAACTTGTGAATTACGTTGTGAATCCACAGAATTACGGCTCAAATTGGTCTCTTTGTCGCGACATAAAAAGGTCTATCGCGACAGGGCTTTCAGTATTTGTCACTGCCTTTGTCGTAGCTTCTTGTATTCTATTACGACTTGTTCTCTAGGCTTGCTCTTGTATTGTGTCGTGACATACTTTGATAATGTCGTGACATAAATTATATTCAACCCGATCTTATTTCTTGTATGCATTGAGAATGCCTTGTGTCGCGACACCAAACTGTTGCACCCGACTTCTCATATCACTTGTTCTTCTAAAGTTTGGCCGCGACATAATTTTCCTTGTTACCCTGAAACAATTTCTTTTCATCTACAGCGACTCTGTGCATTGATAGAACTTTTCTATCGTAACGATTTCTTTAAGTCATACTTGATTTGTTATGTGAAAGCTCTCACGATGCATATGGACTTTCCTTCTACGATTCTTTCTTATTGCTTCTGTTGAGTTGTTTGTCACAACATAGAATTATATTTTGCGACCTGATTGCCTTCAGGCCATTCTTAAGTCTTCTTCAATTTATGTAGCGACCTCTTTCTCTGTGAGTAATTTTATCATTCATAGCTTTGTTATTCTGTGAGAAAAATTCTTTATCGTGACATAAGTTTTGCCTTGACTCTTGATTATGTACATGGCAAGAATTTCGTAATATCTTCTTCTTCTGTTGCTCTTGACTTCTTATCCGACCAAATTGACCTTCTTAAGTATTTTTGTTTTGTCACAATAGAAATAATCTTTGTCGCGACAAAGATTGTGTTGCTCTTAGTTGTGAATTCTGATTGCTATGTCGAGACATGATTTTCTTTGTTGCAACATCAATTCTTTCTTAAGTTGGCTTGATGTTGAAAACTTTGTCGCGATATAAAAACACTTGTCTCAGTTGACTTGTGTTGCATCTGAATGAAATTTAATATCATGACGAAATTGTCTTTTAATCTCTGACAGTTTCATTTATTAGCCTTTAACTTTTTATGTTGCGACATAAATTATATTGTCGCGAAAAAACTTCCTTGCTCTCTGTTTTAATCTTTGTCGCGACAGAGTAAAGGATTGTCATGATAGTTACCTTCATAATTTTCTTAAAACAATATCGTGGCTGAAAATTTATTTAATAAGACAAAATTTCTCCTTGATGTTGAGTTCTATTTGGCACCTGATTGCAACATTTAGTTGCCCCAGCTCGGCTATAGTTCCTTTGGCATGCTTGAATTTGTGTCGCGACATACAAAAACTGTGTCGCGACAAATACTGCTGCATTTTCCACTTTTCGTGCACTACGCGACTTCTCTCTTTTGTTAACACATGCAAAACACAAAGTTGGTGAATACTCCATAATTTGACATAAAAATAAATCTAAAATTGTTAAAAACATGCGGAAAAATGATTAAAATAGATGAGTTTAGACTCATCGGTCGCATAACTAATTTACCATTTCAAGCGCCTTGACTATGTTTTAATTGCAAAAAAATTATGCGATTTTTTCTTGAAGCTTAGTGCAGTATGTATCTCAGTAAATCTCCCCCTTTGGCATTTATTGGAAAAAAAATAAATAGTATAGAGATTCATGTTTTAAGAGACTATCGAATATACGAATCAAATATCAAAGACTCATCAACAAAGCAATACTTGAGAAGCTGTCCTATCACAAGAATCGAGAAGAAGCTATGTACCCCGTCATTCACAGAACCATTGTTTTCCCGAAAAATTACTCTTCACCATTACTGTCTCCCACTCTTTGCGAAGAAGGCACAAAGAAGACATACGCATAATATTGATGGCGAAGCGTGATGTAAAATGTGTACGCCTATGTGCGCAAATGCAAATCGCCTAAGTAATATAGTGTACTAGAATACGGATGTCTCAGTCTGGGGGAAGTCGTTGAACTACTGAAATTGGTCTTATAATATTATCTGGACTTAAACTCTTGAATTTCTATTAATAAAAAGGAAAACTATGTCCTATATTTATTGCTAAGTAATTAATTATGGCTTAGGAGTTTTGCCCCACTGCCACACTCGATGAATTTTAACCCTAAATATATTATTCATTCGTTATATTAATTGATTTACGTGACGGGTTGATTGAGCTGCAGATATTCTCTCTCGAGATATATGCATTGCTATCTACTTGATGGGTGTATTTCACATCTGCTGCCTGCGATACGGACTCCATCGCGCTTAAATGTTTAAACCCTTAATGCCACACTTGGGCCAGGATATCTCTGACGTCGATTGACCAAGTGTTGCTCTATTCATATCCCAAGGGTCATCATCTCTCGATCTAGGACTCGGCCAAAACACGTCAGATGTTATCGAGGAGCACTACCACGTAAATAAAATACGAGATAAACAAGGCGAGATAAAATCAATCCATACTAATGAATGAAATGTAATTAACCATTAATCCATTTGAAAGTAGCAGGCTACAACAAAAACCTAGAAATAAATCTGAACATCCTCTAAGTCAAAGAAAGCATCAAAAGAGGATTGAGAATCATGATTTTTGAGTGAAAGCGTCATCTCCTTTTTCATTCAATCTCCTTCTTCTTCAAGCTTTTCCCACTTGAGATGTGCCTAAGTCATTTCCTCCCTGAGAAGACTTCTCCCCTTAAAAAGCTCAAAATCACATCACCAATCCTCTTTTTAGTTCCTCAGGTTTAAGGCTTTAAAACCCTCCATTATGGGCTCAAAATGGGCTCAAAATCCACCCAAACCAACTGAATGTCGTGACGTCATTACTTACTTAACCGATTATGGCCAGCGGGATCATACTCTGTTTTGCAGCGTCGCGACGTTGGTTCTCAACGACGTGACTTTGCTGCGGTTCCTGTTTTGCTCAGACTTAGTAAGTAGTAGCACATCGTCAGAGACCGTTTGGGGTTCTTGAGTATAGTTGGAAAGCTCTTGAAGTGTAGAATCTGGATATGTCAGGAAAACGCTGCAGTTATTATAAATACTGAATCTACAAATTCTCAGTAAGTAACGTTTGAGCTTTCTTCTCTTCTTCCTTGACTACGAGAGTCATAGCATCATTTGAGGTCGATGGGTGAATGGTCTCTTTGGAAAGCGAAGTCTCTGTCTATCCGTATCATATTGTAGCAATTGCTGGGGATCATTGCTAACTGAAAACATCAAAACAGTGGCTAACTGCTTGCATGTGTTGTTTCTTGATTTTGAGCTATCTCTTTGTTTTTGCTTTCCATATTGGCTTTCATGGATGACTAATCCTAAAATTGAACATTTAGAGCATTGATCCTTATTCCATATAAATAAAAATACTAAAATATAAGTAAAACATGGATAAAATGAGTATAAGTATATTCATCACATATAATACACTAGGATTTCGAGAATATCTCCTATCATATGGGGTTGTCACTTTGGTATCTTGAAAGGTAGGATATAGGGAAATCGACACCTTTGAAATGAGATCTTCACATTTCCTTCCTACCTTTGTGGGACCAGTGAGGGCATGTTAGAGGACACATAGTCCTAGAGAGGATTCTCAGTGTTTCAGAGTGGAATGCATCGAGGTCTTTTGGCGTGATGTCGTAGTTGTCGGTTAGTGGGGCCTTAGCAGGTTCTATCACTTTATCTTCAACCAAGCTTCATGAGTGATGATTTTATGTCAATATTTTAGTCCTTGAATCTTGGATTTTGGAATATTGATGGCAGCTAAGGTTGTCATAGTTTAATGTCATACTAGATGATGCACCGTCTTGTGTGACACAGCAATCTTCGGCGTATTTTTATCGAATAAGCTAAGAACCATTTTATCATCCACGACAATATACTTTGCTTCTACTGTAGAGAGATATATGCAATTTTGCTTTTTGTTGAACTAAGAGACCAAGTTGTTTCCAAAGAAGAAAAATTCACCTTAAGTGCTTTTTCCATCATCATAATTTCCTGCCAAATTTGCATCACAATAACCCATTAGGCTGGTTTTGAACTCATGAAGTGTGCCATGGTTCAAATTCTATGGTTAAGAAATTTTGGCATTCACATCTTTAGGTCTAGGCACCAAGTCCCAAACTTCATTCCTTATGAATTGTCCCAACTCTTCCTACATAGCAATCAACTAATATTCCTCCTCCAGTTCTTCCTTGGCTATGTTTTTTAGGTATAGCATATATGCCTAATCATCTCTCTCTAGTTGACTTTAGAATTCCCTGGAAGTAATGAATACTAGCTTCAAGATCTCAGATAATGTTAAATTTAGTGATTCTTGAGCACAAATGCGGAGGTTCTTAGAGGCCGAAATATGGGTGGTCATATCAGGTCATAAGATCTCATTTATTCTAGGGTTGTTCTACTAGGTATTAGACGTATTTGGATCTGTTATTTGTCTTTGCCGTATGGTGGACCATCTTTAGTGATACGGATGCTTAGGAGCTTTTTATGTTATCTTATTTAGTCTGAGGAATTCAAAATCTGAATCGTCGACCTTATTTGATAGATTTTGATCCACAGTCATCAACCACCATTAATCGTTCCATATTCATACGATTACTTTGTTGTAGACTATAAACTCATTGTTTAAGGAATATACAAATATTCTTTATATTTGTTTTTCAAATTTTCTCATTTGCTCATGTGTGGGGACAAATAGTCTATTAATAACTGGTAGAAACCATTTTAAATTGGTTTTTCTTTCTGTATTTATAGATCATGGATTGTTCTATGGGTGAAGTGGAATGTATTGAGTTGCTAGTGTGTTGAGAAGCGATAAACTCTCTTGGAACATTTTTTGCTTTGAGCATAACCCTAGCCATTTCTTATAGTGTTATATTCTTCCCTTCTTCCACCCCATTATGTTGAGATAATTCATGATCTATCCCATGTTTATTTCTAAACTTAGTGAATAGAGAGTTTTCAAACTCCTTCCCATAATCTCTCCTTAGCTTTATCGCCTTCTTCAGGTGTGTGTTCTTTTCACGTGTCAAGTTTAGAAACAATATCTTAAAGGCATTAAATGTGTCCAATTTCTCTCTAAGAAAATTTACCCATGAGAATTGATTGGTCATCAACACATACAAACACATATCTCTTTCCATTTATACTTTCAACCCGCATTGGTCATATCAGGTTCATGTGAAGCAGTTCCAGCACTCTTGTTGTAGAGGAGTGTTGGATCAACTAGCGAGCCATCTTGGTTTGCTTCCAAATTTGCGGGGGTATGAAATTTTTTCCAAGTCGACCTTGACTTTGGGATCCTAGGAACAACATCAACCACAATGGATTCATGAAGATTCTTATGATTAATATGACTAAGCCTTCTATACCAGATATCTGTGTTGGTTAATGAACCTAAACAAGTCAAAAGATAATAGTTGTGTGACAATCTTTCTCCCTCCATGATAAATGTATTAGAGTTGTCAACCATTGAGCACTTGCATTTAGTAAATTTGACAAATAAATTAACAATCCTGCAGTTGACTAATATTGTAGATTGACCTTTAGCCCATTCTACAGAAGAACATTTCTAATTTAAACATACTGGAACTTTTAGGATGCCACTACTAATCACAATACCTTGAGCACCATCACCAGAATATCGCATGCTCTGAATTTCAAGGTTGTAGATTGTTGAAAATTCTTTATTACATCATGTGCTTTGGGCTTCCATTATCAAAGAACCATTTTTGCTTGACATTCACCTTGAGAAATGTGCAAGCCACTAAGCACCTTCCATCCATTTTTACCACCTAAATATGTTTTTTAGGGTGTTGATCTCATTATCTCACCTTCTGGTGCATCAAGAAGTGTTAACATTCCCTTTAGATATGTCCTAGTTTCTTACAATAGCAACATCTGAGTCTTTGTCTTCTTGATGAATGATTCTTCCTACCACCTGCTATGATATTAATTTTTTGCCTATTATGTGCATTTAACAGGGCATAAGGTTTAGTTTAAAGATATTTCTTCCTTTGAAGCCTGAACCTTGTGTGCTGTTGTGCCCCATCATCAGTATCCCCAAGAGGTACGTAGTCACTAGGAATTCATCATTTGCATAGTTTTCTTAACTTGTTCCAGTTCATTATGAGGGTCTTCCATTTCAGATTTGAGGCTATTCACTTTTTTTATCAACTCATTCTTTTCTTTGCTTAATTAAGAAATTTTTGGGCAATATACATTTTCTGATGATGGCCTCCTGGCTTCTCATATATGATTTTGTATGAGTGGGTCATCTCTTTGTCAAAGATTTCTTTGTCACCACTACTTTCCACATTAGTTGTCATAACATCTGATGCGTCAAATACAGTTATTAAGGCAGGTGACTCATAGGTTGGTGGATTAATTGGTGCACCAAATGTAGAAATTGTCGCATCAATTGTAGCAACATCTAATGGACGAAGTGCAGTCATTGAGATAGGTGACTCGTAGGTTGATGGATCAACCGATGGACCAGATGCAAAAATTTCCAGATTGCTCGAGCATTGTTCTGTTGTAGAAAGATTGACGATGCCACGATTCATTGCATAGAAGTCTTCTCACTCTATTACATTCGCCGGACTCGTCATCAACTCCATGTGTTGCACATTTCTTTGAATATGTCCATTCCTTTCACATTTCATGCATCGGATCCTTAGATATTTGTTCTTTGCATCAAGATTACCTCCCTGATTTCTGCTTATTTTATGAGAAGCATTTAAGAAGTTAGGTGCATAAATCATATTTTTGTATTGAGGAAATTTTATTTCATTAAACACTTTCGATTCTTCAACGCACAATGACACTGCGGGAAGCGAATAGTTAGATAATCCACTAATCTCACTTAATAACTTAGAGTGACCCGCTCTGATACCAATTGAAAAATAAAAAATGTTTGTTTTGACAGTGATATGTCAGTTGTTGCATCAAGAGATACACCACTGTCTAGACTGCATTCTTATCAAGACATGTACCTATTAAATTCTAAATATTATATGCAAAATGAACACTAGAAAAGCGCAAGTGTACGCATCGTTTAACAAGTAATACAATTGAAGATGAGAGTCGAACCCATTGGGAAATGGCTTGTTAAGTATTGAAATTGGGAAATTCCTCATTTATCTGAATGAATGTTTTAATAAAGATTGGATCTCAACAATTAAGAATAACTTTGGTTCAAATCTAAACTCCCATTGAGAATGAGATAGATATATGAGTGCACAAAACTTTGGCTTCAATTGCACAATCCTTAAGAAATTAACATTGATCTTTTCGATTAATCATAATTATGAAATGGTGAGCCTCGCTGTCTAACATGGATCTCATGACCCATAAGCTACTCTAAGATCTAGGTATGTGCATTTTGAGCTCTTTGAGACCTGAAGTGTAATTGAAAGCCATAATCACATATAAGTACATGTCTTTGATCTATGAGGATTATGTTGACTACCTAGAGTAACACTCTTTTTCAAGTCTTTGTAACAGTCACAAATCATGTGATAGTGATCAGTTAACCAGTAAGCATGAAGAACTAGATAAGATAATAAGCAAATAACATTCAAAGCCCATAAACAATTAAAAGGAAGATAAAATTAATTACAAGATTCATTGTACAATCACACGAAGACCACAGGCATAAATTTAGAACATCCTTGAGGAGAGGAGACAACATAAGGCCAAACTAAAAACATAAGGAGAAGAAGCTTTCAATGAGGTGATGATATTAGTTGATATCTTGCTAACATGGAGAGTCTTCAGTGCTATCTTCCCAGGATTCTCCTTGTCATACTCCCCCTAGAACCCTCACAGCTACATTAGGTCATTTTCTATTTATACTCTGAGTGGTTTCTTTTTTGTATATGTGGGCTTTGTGATCATTGGGCTGAAATACGTGTTGAGCATACGAGCTCTACATTCATGACGACTTTACGAGCCGTATCAGTGTGAGGCATGTCTGACAAATTTGTATAGGAGGTTGTAATGTGAGGCCCAGCGACATTGACGTAGAACTTATCTTCCTAGAATATTGGCCACGTCGTGATGTATGGATAGCACGTCTGCGTGGATCCATTTTACGCATTGGTTGCCTTTTTTGCCTCTTTTGCCTCAAAATGCTTCATTTAGCCATATATCCTCGGATTAGACCTTGAAATGCAAATAGAACTAAATTGGTGTAAGAACACTCATTAAAATGATGAAATATAACTAAGAGCAACTAAAAGTTCGGGTTTGTAATGAGTATTAAATACCCCATCACATCACAAACTCATTTCCTTGCTTGTCAAAGCCAGAAAGGGAGAGACATGCAAAAACTAAACACTAACACAAAACACGAACAACCTATGAGCCAATGCGATCGAGGTGCATATCAATTAAAAGCATGAACACATTGAATGAGATATGCTTAAAAACTCTGTGTAAGTGGATCAAAAGTATTTATAATATTTGAAGGACGAGGCATGAATTGGTATGGTGAACAAAGGGGGTTACTCCCTCATCATCAATCGCATTTCCTAAGGGAGCTATGTGCAATTTTTCCTTGTAAGATCTCAAATATGACCAAGTTTGAACACCTCCAAACTAAAAATTCAAACACCATTTTGAAAGAGGCTAACTAAAGAAATGATGGGAACTGTAGACACTCAATTTTGTCCCTCAACACTTGCATTTATCCTATGGGTGTCACACTCATCCATCGTTCTCATATGGCATTGTTAGGGTCCTTTTAGGCTTAGTCGGTCTTCAAGCCTCGGGTGGGCTTGTATGTGGTACATTGAGTGCGTATGTAGTTATTGGCATCATACCATAGGAAGCAAGTGGGGCCTCCCGAGGTTTTAACAAAATCGGAGTTTATTGGAGTATGTCGAATAAGGAGTACTTGGGCTTGTTTTTGATCATATCTCACTCGTCGAACTTGGGAATCATGCAGTTTTTCACAGTTGTACTTGTTCTCCAAGAAATATTTGTCAAAATTTCAAAATTTTTCCCAACTGGCTCAACTGGTCCTCAAAGTTTCAGTTTAGGAAGAATTCATTGAAGCATGTCTGAATTCGGAGCACTTAGACTTGTTTCGATCATATCTCCCTCATCCGAACTCGAATTCATGCACCGTTTCTTTTTTTCGATTCATTACTCATTGAGGAATTCTATGAAAAAATTTGAGAGTTTTTATCAATAGGATCAACCGGTTTGGAACCGGATCAACCTGTTCAACGGATTTCAATTAAAGTTCATTATTGGAGCATGTTCGATTTTGGAGCACCCGAGTTTGTTTTAGTCATATCTCATAAATCCCGAACTGAATTGTGCTCTGTTTTTTTTTTTTTGATTCGCGCCTTATTCTTCAAGGAAAATTCTATCAAATTTTAAAATTTTCTCCAACCGACTCGGCCAGAGTTGGCATCCGTTCAAGCAGGTTCATCGAGTCGACTTAATATGCATTTTGATTTTGACTGGTTTGGAGCCCAAATCCTACTTGGTTTGGGCCCATAAGCTTCATATCAATCCTAGGCATGGTTTGGGTCCAATTATGGGCCATTTTTTGGGTTGCTCCCAACCCACCTTGAGTCCATTTTGGATTCTTGGTGGTTAAGAAAATGAGTTAATGTGGCCAGCTCCTAACCTCGTGAATAGAAGAGTGTTTATGGAGATAGGGAAGTCCGAGACTGATTGGGGGAGTTTTCGGGACTGAAGGAGTGAAAAATGGAGTGAGCTCAGATGTTTATGAAGGAGAAAGACAAGCAAGCTTGAAAATAAGGGGAGAGAGGAGGAAAAAGAAGTAGGAGGAAAAATAGAGGAAAAGAAAAGGAGGAAGATTCTGGGTCCAGATTGGAGTGGTCTCTCATTTTGAAGGGGGATTTCCTAAAGTTTTGAGGGAGTGGATACCTAATTTTGGAGGAAGAAAAGTAGGAAGACAAAGGGGGAGTAGTTGTGAATCCTACAAGTATGAACATTATATGCTTATCCCGTTTCTTTTGCGCTTGTCTTTGCCTTTGATGTTTGCAGCTTAGTTTTAGGGCACTAGGCATTGTTTGGGTTAGTTCTCACTCATTCGGAATCAAAATTGTACACCTTTTGTTTTGGTTCTTACTCATAATAAAGTCATTTTGACAAGTTTTGTTGACTCTCAAGCAGAAACAAACATTTGGAGTACGAATCACGGTTTAACGGAGTTCCCTCTTTAGGTATGGCCATTTGAAACCACATTCCAGTTGTTTCAATTGGTTCCTCACTAAATCGAAACCAAGTTTATTTTCTTTTTATTTTTTATTGGTTCTTTATCTTTGAGAAATTTTTTAATGGATCCGTGAACCATATACACAAAGGTGCATGGCATTATCTGAAGGTATTATCTAATCCGGAAATAAATGCTTTATAAAGGTGTTGTGTTAAAATATATTATAATTGATACTATTCACAGGATATCACGTAATAATCAGAACAGCGTTTGTCAGCGTTGACATCATATCTCGACAAAATCTTATGGTGGGCGATTGGTTATTGGTTTGTTAATTCATGGTGCAGATTGACGATAATAAATGGACAGATCGGATATGATCTGGGGATCTCAAAGATTTTAATCTTCTTAACAAATTAATACTATTTGGACGTGATTGATCTTGGTTTCGACATGAAATTTGAAATCATGATTGAAATGTTAATTAGATAGTGAAATAAACAATGAAGGAAAATAAATTCCTACCAAGGAAATGAATCTTGAGCAGGTTATCATGGAAGACACATTAAGAGAAAGCAGTCATAGTGAGCGATCGATTCACGTAGTTCATCTTTGAATTAATTTCTGATTCTCAGGTTTCAATCTGCTAAAGGCATTTAGCGTGCATTTGGATCTCCATCTCCATTTGATTATCTCTTCTTCTGATTCTCCAGATCTGGGGAACGATAACTACTATATGAACTTATAATTTGGTATTTTCTTTGCAATACTTCATACCATTTTATGGATTCTTACTTTTCCTTAACTCTGATTAATTAATGAGGATATATAACTTCAATTACTCTTATCTAAATTAAATAAATACATTACTTTATGAGTTAGTGGTATGGGATTATCCCTTATTATCTAAGAGATTGAGGTAGAAATCTGCAGCATTTAAATAGATAAATTGACTCGTTCTTGACTTAGTGAAGAGGATTTATCTCTAAGTGGGCCTCCTGGCTTTCAAGGATCCCAATAGCAGTTTAAAGTATGCCTTCGAAGAAGTGTATTATAGGAGTTATCTTTACCACCAAGTATTCACTCGAAAGGACCTCCTTGAAATGGAAATATGACCTTGATTCTTACTTGGTATAGTAAAGGCGATCATTCGGATCTAAAATCAATAAACTCCTAAATGCGAAGTAAATTCGTAGCAAGAAATAGACGAATCTTTGAGTACTAAGAAAATGGTCGACTGCAGCGTTCACTAAATGGAACTGGGTTTCCTCGAAATTCACGAATCACACGAGACGGCATCCTTACGATCAAAAGAATAACGCAATTGGCCAAATAATCAGAATCCCGAAATTTATGCGAACTTGATGCATTCAGAGGTAGTAATTTTGAAGAAATTGAATTACATGTTCGACGACAAAACGATAACATTCAGATCGAAAAATAATAAAACAAAAAAACTAGACAAACATACGCTCTGGAAATAGAAAGAAAAAGAAAAGAAAGAAAGAAAGAAAAGAAAAGAAAATAAAAGTGAAGCCTAGGCTACGGAATCTCTCTTTGATCTTTCAGGCACCTTTTTATTACGGGTAGCTCGTGTATAGGGTTTTCGGTTGGGCCCTAATCCCGATATAACTGCTTTGTGGATTTGGTAGCGGGCCCGAATTCTGCTCGATTTGTGACCTCGGTTTTCTTTTGTGACCTTCGACTTAAAGTTCACGCTTCCACATGAACTGGTCGTTAGGTTGTCCACGACACGATCTTATGCCCTTGCGGTTTGATTGATGCGCTTGTGATGTCGGCGACATCATGGCCTTGTCGCGACATCCATTACAGTCCTTCTAGAGTCTTCAATGGTTGTTCCTGATGTCGCGACATCAGGATGTTGTCGCGACATGGGCTCGAAAGTCTCCACCAAACTTTTAAAGTTTGTCGCCGATGTCGACCTCGGTTTTCTTAATGGCGACATCACTTATCTTTGCTTTGTAAATTGCCTTTGGCGGTTGTTTTGATGTCGCGACCTCGATTTTCTTGTCGCGTATAGTTCTTTAATTTCTGCTCCTTCTTAGAGTACTGGAAATTGTGTTCCACATGACACATCAAATTCTCTTGTCTTACGTGTCGCGACTTCGAAATGGGTATGCGAGACCTTATTTAAATGTGCTTCGACTGAGTTACTTTCATTTACTTGCTCACATATTCCATTGCATTTTTATCCACTTATTTACGCATTTTCTCTTGCTTTTCTTCTTTCTTGCTTCCTTCTACTTGGCCAATATAGGTGGTGAGTTTCTTCATAGTGTATATTAATTATTCAATTTAGCGAAATCAAACGAGAAAAATGGGTAAGAGATGACTTTTAAGCTCCATCGAACTCCCCAGACTTAAAATTTTGCTTTGTCACGAAACTGAAAGAAAAAGAAGATTTGTTTGTCCTCGGAACAAAAGGACATTACACATTTTATTTCGATACTTTATCTTGTCTACCTTTCTAAATCTAGAACTAAAGATATCCTTTATTTAAATTCAAGTTTCAGTTTTGAGGATGAAAGAATAAAGCATGGTATACCTTAATCAAAATTTCTTGATAAGCTAATGTATTTAATAGTTTATTTTGCAGAGTCTTACTACGTATTGTGTGGTCAATGATCCTTTTCAATTCGTCTTAGTTTTAGTACATCTTCCACAGGAATTTCTTAAAAATTTGTTTATTCAAGTCCATATGCTTGTTTTTCATATTGATCTCCACTAATATATGATAATTCAACATTGAATCAATCGAGGTCTTTCGGGGCTTATATAATGTTAGGCTTAGGTAATGGAGTATGATGAAAGGAATTTTAAGTGAAGATTACAGATTTCTACTTGTCCTTTCTTTCTTGTGGTTTCCTTGATACACTTTCCCAATCTTCATATTTGGGACATCAACCTTAGTTTTTCCTCTATTCGAAACTGTATGCTCCCAATGATCTTATGTTACAAGCGAGGGAATTTCTTTCTTTTCGCCCTTCGGGGATAATGTTGTGTTTTTGTCTATTTAGGCTTTCTAACACTCTTAGCAAACTTTGGGTTAGTAACTCCCATACCGGTTGGTATTAGGGTGCACTAGGTGTTGAAACACCCCTACGAACTTAATTGTTCTGAAGTTCAAGCCCTGAAGCAAAAAACCTATTCTCAAGCCTTCTTTTCTTGCTATAATTTTAGTTCGATTTCTTTCTTTTCGGTCCCTTTTTCTATATTTTCTCAGCCAGGTTCCTCAAAATTTCAACTCCCCCAAACTTTGTTTCTTCCTTTCTTTTTGAAATCTCTGGTAATCACAGGTTCTCCTTGAGGGTTGATTCTTTGGGATGGGTTTGTAAACTTGTTGGTTTATTTTTGAAAATAAGGCTTGTTTATTTCGATTTACGGAACTAGAATTTATGTACGTGACATATAAATAGGGATGTTGAGAATGGCAAACTTTCAAGGATGGCACCGCATCATCTCTTGTCGAGTTGTCTTACACAGAATTTGTAGTGAAATAATCTAACAGAGTTCAGGACCATGGATTATGATTTTTTTTTTTTTTTTTAAAAAATCCCAGAAAGATTTCCTAATTTCGAGACCGCAGTTTGAAAGGTGTTGTCGCTTGAGGTGTAGTATTTCTTTCAAGACTTGAGTTTATTCCTTGTATATTCCTGATAATTTTTTATCAAGTATGTCGTTACATCGAGAAAGAACCAATTTCTCGATTCTTTGACTGGCCAGACGAGCAAAAGCAGTAAATATTCTTGGTTTCATTTCCTTATTCATGCCTCACATTCTACCGAGATAAATTGAGCGAGCGAAGTATTGTTTTGATTCCCGATCAAAAAAATAAAATAAACTAGCACGAGAAACCACAATTCTGATTCTGATCCAACGAGTTGTAATTCCAGAGAAATTTTATTCAAATATCAGAAAGGACTTGATATTATGTATTTGTTTTGATTACAAACATTTTCCTCTAAGTTCAAGAAAACTATTTCTGCTCTAAAATCTATCTCTTCTCGAGTTTGCCGACTCCCTCTTCAAAATTAGGTTCACGGACCAGGCTCTGATGAGTGATTCGTAGTTAACAAGGTCGTTCGACAAATTGGGGGGCACTTCCGCCCTTCTTTGGAGCTTCTTGGTTGATGGATTCTAACTAATCCATATTCCGCCCATCAGCTCACGGATGAAACAACGTTTTATGGAACACATAGTGGAATTGGTTTGTTTAAACTCCTCATTCATAAAAGCAGTCTTTACCCACCCCTCAGACCTTCCTTTCACTCTCATTCTCCTTCCCTTCATTTTTACCTTATTTCTAATTCCTTGTTCTTCCATCCCTTTTATGGTAAGGAGTATGTCTCTTGGGAAGAACAAAGTCTAATTCTCGATTTCCTTTAATTTTCTATGGGAAGATTAAATGAGATTCATCGATTTATGTCCTTTTTGTATTTTCAATCGGATTTAGGCTTTTCTGGAGAATTTGGAGCGTTTTCTTGAATGCCTTAGACTTTCCTCTGATTATGCTCTTTGAAGCGAGAATGTTACAGTTAAGTTTAGTGAAAGATGGGTTCCATTTGTATTTATTCTATTTATTCTCGCATAAATTGAAAAATTTAGGGTGAATTAGTTCCATTGGACCTTGAATGAAACTAGACAACGGGTTTAATGTTTTGACATTGCCTTTTGGAAGTTAATACACATTAACTAATGACTGATAAAGTCTAGACATTAGCTCTTTGATCAGTTATCAGATTTCTAGTTTGTGACCTAAAATTAAGATTATAATGAAGGGATATTTCTTTATTTCGGTTATGACTAAATTTCATCAATTGGCTTTCTTTTTCCCTTGTATTCTTCATTCCTCTCACATCCTTGGAGCCAAAGCCCTCTCGAACAGTGTTGTGTGTCCCCGGGACAAACGGTCGGTCAAATTCAAAATGATATCTGAGTTGTTTCAATGTCCTCAAAACAACACAACAATTTATTTTTATCATGCGGGGAAATTGACAATTTCCTATTATTTCTCATATTCAATAGTTAAAGCATTCCATACGAGATGAAATAGATTTTGAGCTTGCAATCATCTTTACTTCAAATATAAAATCCAACAATTATTTCAACTGAATGCAATTAAAATAAAAGATAGAAAGGAATGAGGGCTCCCTTTTTTATTCCAGTCATGTGTTATCTCAGAACATCACAGATGATTTTAAGGATTCTTCTTTTAAATGCGATCTTAGTTCTTTCGCTGACTGCGCCGTTTTAGTTTTAGTTGAGACTTCCTTTCAATTGTTCAACCAGTATGCCATCAATGCATCCGGCTTGGCCTCACATGGGTGACAGTTTGTCCATCACATTCCTTTTGCTATACTCTTATTTCTTGCCATTTCTCCTGAAGATTCAAATGAGCTAATGTTGTATTCAGCGAGATCTTTCCTATGACATACATGTTCTCACTTTCCCCATGTTTGGAATTAGTATTTCCCTTCTTTGTTCGGAGAAGTGATGGGGCAAAGAATTTCTTTGAAATAAGCTCTCATGACTCCTTCCATGTGTTCTTGATTCATATGGTAGGGAGTTAAACCATGTGCGACCATATCTGTGAGAGAATGGGAACAAGCGCATTGAATTTACGGCTCACACATTCAATTTAATTGAATTTGCTATTCTCGAAATCGCCCCAGTGTTCATTGGGATTTTTCGATTGGAATGACCCGGTGAATTGGTTCCTATTGGACCATGGTTATCGATCACGGTTCGGGCTAAATCATTAGCATTGATTCTTGATTTGTTCTATTGCTAAATATTTATTGTGGATGAATAGATTCCATAAATTCTCCATAGTGTCATACTCAGCCCAGGTCTTTTCTTTTTATTCTGGTTGGCTACATCGATACAATCCTTTATCTGTCATGTTGTGTAAGGCATCTTCTGAAATCCAAAGTACACTTTCGAGATCAATAGGATTAGACCTAATCAACAAACATTTTTCAATATGGTTTTATTAAGATGGGTAACTAGAAAGATCCCTTTGCGCTTGAAAATATTATTTTGTTCTTTTCTTTTAAAAATGTCCAAATTAGTATTTACTTCTTTTATCGAATATTGATTACTAAAATCTTTGATCCAAACAACGGCGCCATAAAACTTGTTGACCGAACCAAAACATATACACAAAATTTTATAGCATTATCACGAAGGACTATTATACAATCTGACAAAATCGCCGTAAAATTTGTTGCTGACGAAAATACATATACAAATTTATAACACTATTTCCAAGGAGCTGTGCTTAATCCAGAATGATGCCATCAACAATGGACATCATCACTATCATAACCAAAAATCTCTTAGAGTAGAACAATTTAATTTATTGGTTTTGGTCAATTCTTACTGTAAGTGCAATTAAACAAATAAAATGGACTTAAGTCAGATATCGATCCAGGATGAGAATTTTTCATCAACTACGACTACTCGAAATTAATACTATTTGGACCATGGGTGTCCCGGGTTTCCGGCATAGTGAAATACTTAGTTCAAAGAAATGAACATTCAAATGGCGAAATAAAACAAATGAAAATAAATTCCCTCTAATGAATCTGTGATTATCATAGGAAGGCATTAAAGCAGTCATAGTGAGCGATCCAATTCACATGGTTCATGCGGAATTAATTCTTGATTATCTCAGTTCAAGGGAAGAATCGTCAGAGGCATTTGTAGTGCATTTGGATCTCTCCACGCTCCGTTTAGATTATCTCTTCTTCTTTGATTCTCTGAATTCTAGGGAGTGAGATAAGCCGCACCACTGAGAACATTAAATTTGGGTATTTTTCTTTGCAATACTTCATACCCATTTTATGGGTGTACACCTTAGCTCCCAAGTTATTGGTCAAACAGGATATACAACTTCAAATTATCTTCCTCGAAATTAAAATAGATCGACCTTTCATGATTAGATCTCGGTAACAGGATTGGCCTCGCTCCGGGTGAGGTAAATCTGCCTTGTTTAAATAGATAAATTCGTTCAACTCGTTCTTGACTTCAGAGTGAAGTTTATCTAAGTGAACTCACAAAGCTCAAAGGATCCACAATACTTGGGTTAGTATACCTTGAAGAAATGTACATTACTCCCGAGTTGTCTTCCCACTGCCAGCTCGAGAGGACCTCCTTGACCAGGAATGCTGGCCATGATTCTTACGCGGGTATAATGAAGCTGATATTCAGATCAAAATCAATAAACTCTAATCTGGAAGTAAATTCCATAAGCCGAAATGAACGAATCTTTGCGAAGGTACTACGGGAAAAATCAATTCGACTCTGACGTTCACTTTAAATGGAAGAATTTGGGGTTCCTCGATGCGAATCACAGGAGATGGCGTCAACCGATCAAAAGAATAAGCGCAATTGGCTTGAAATATTCGAATCGAAATTTATAAAACTTGAGTAAAATTCGAGGTAAATAATTTTGAAAAGAATTGAATTAATGGTCGGCTTGACCATGATAACATTGAATCGAAAAAATAATAAAACTTAAAAAAACTAGACAAACATACGCTTAAACGAAAAGAAAGGAAGAAAGAAAAGAAAAGAAAGAAAATAAAAGTGGAAGCCCTAGAGCTCACCAGTCTCTTTCTTTTGTCGCCTCCCGGAGCTTGCTTCTCATTACGGGTAATTTAACGTATTTATAGGGTTTTCGGTTGGGCCTAATCAGAAATATAACTCTTTATGGATTTAGTGCTTGGGCCAAATTCTTTTGCTCGATTGTGACCTCGAGTTTTCTTTGTCGTGACATCGAAATCATGTCGCGACATCGACTTAAAGTTCCGCTTCCTATAGGCTGGTCGATTAAGGTTTATCCGCATTGATCTGCGCCCTTAGGGTTTGAGTTGATCGGCGCATTATAGCCAGCGACATCATGGCCTTTATCGCGACATCCATTCCTGAACCTTCACGATCTTCAATGGTTGTTTGCATTAACCGCGACATCAGGATGTTATCGCGACATGGGCTGAGTCTCACTGCACCCTTCCAGCGGTTGTCATGATGTCGCGACCTCCCGGTTTCTTGTCGCGACATCCGCTATCTTCTTTATTTGCAGTTTGTTTTGATGTCGCGACCTCGAGTTTTCTTATTAAAACATCGTTCCTTTAATTTACGCTCCTTCTTGACTGCCTAGATTTGTGTTCCGCATACGACGCATAATTCCTCTTTGGCATCTTCACGATGCCGCGACTTTAAATGATTATGAGCCATGTATCGATGGCTCATTAGTTGCTTTCATTTACCGCTTACGCCATTCATTTGCATTTTATCCACTTGTTTACGCATTTTCTCTAGCTTTTCTTTCTTGCTTCCTTCACCGCTAATGACAATTGGTGAGTTTCTTAATTCTGTATATTAATTATTCAATTTCATTGAAAATCAAGCAGAAAAACTATTAAAGAGATGACTTGCCAGCTCTGTCAACGAGTTCGAATTTTCCTCGATCGAAATTTGAACAGGTTAAGGAGCAGATTAGCCAGTTTGTGTAGGATAACTTATGAGTATTACAGCCCCACCGCTCCCTATTTTAACACTTTCAAGCGAATCCTCGGTCGAAGCCAGGTGCTTCACGCATTTGTGGGCCATATTTAAGGTCTAAAGCTAAACCTAACTTGAATTAGAGGGGACCCACTCTGGAGTTAGGACACCCGACCTCAGAAGTTTGATTATGAATTGGTGATTGTGGTCAGTGAATTGTCATTTGGGGAGTGTGGAAAGAAGAAATGAATCTCGTTTCCATTCCGTCCATTTGACGAACTTTGGTTGCATGATCATGGATGCATGTTGTGTGCTTGTGCTTATTAACTAACGCCTGCGCATGGATAGGGACTGCAGTGCGTGCTTGGGCTTTAGTAATTGCATTTATATGCGTGCACATGGTGTTTGGACTTTGATGTTTGTGGTGCATTTGAGGCTTGTTAAGCGACCTCTTTATCACGTGATTTGGCTAGGGACCACGGTACACCCGTTGTTTTGTTTGGTCAGTGCATGCACATGTTAGATATTGAGTAGGTTGGTGTGATTCGAGTCATATACACTTAGCTAAGGTCAAGTAGATCTTTGGTCATATGCTCCCCATGTACCCAATTCATTAATAGAAGTAGGAGTTCCGGAAGCTTAGGGTGCTACCTTACATTAGGTACCTTTTAAGTAACCTAATCCTCGAACCTAGAAATCTGAGTTTTAGGTAATTTGCTTTTCTGGCCCGGACGAGGTTTGTTCTTACTTTATTTTTGTTTAAAAATAAAAATAAAAATAAAAAGTAAGTGTGCTTAAATATTATTCCCTCACCCAGGGACAGTTATCTAGCTAATCATTATTTTGCCTATATTAATAGTGAGTCGCGCTGGAGGTCCATGGATTGGGTAGGGTCAAGTGTGACTCTCTTTGAAATGATGAGTGAAGCTAGTAGATTTTAATACACTTTTCTGAGTTTATAATGAGTGTGATGAATTGTCCTACGAAGCGATAATTGACTCAGGTGTTCCAAATTACGGGAAAATATAAGCGAGAAAATCAAATTTGCTTAAAAAATCATAAGAAATCAGCACGTATGATTGAAATTAGCTTGGAATTTAAGTCGACGGGAAGAAGCGGAGTTTCAGCTGATTTCAAATCACGACATCAACAAACTTGGCTTTGAAGAAACGAAGAGTGAACAAGTGAAGTCATGACACAATAGAAGGAAGTTGGGGTGAAATGCAGCTTGGTAGAGATTAAAGCGAGTCAAATCGCGAGAAGTTCATGTAGCGACACGAAAGAGGAGATAAATGTTGCCATGACCTTGTGATAATGAAGAATAACACCAGGTATGGCAGAAACTCGTCAGGGCGGCCAATTAGCGCGGCGGGTGAAGATGTCGCGACACCGCCGGTGTGACGAGGTGAAAGCTTAGCGATGTAGACATGGAAGTCGTGACGCGATTAAGTTGGAACGAATTTTCAAAGAGAATTTGAACATAAATTGTGACGGTTAGAAACGGAGATAGAGACATCAAACAACGAATCGAAGATATCCACGGCGTCCTTGATGTTCGACATCGATTGAAATAAAGGTGAAGTGGCGGCGATCTTTGTTAGTCATGACATCAGTTCACGATGAAAGATGCGGCGTGCGGAGATCGCGATCGGTGCGAAATATTATGGTGACATCAATTACAAGGAAAGAAGATTGGCGTCCTCGATGGTAGACATGTTTGCAAAAAGAATGAAGGTGGCGACATCATTCGCGCTGTCAGCGACATCATATCGAGATGAAGGCGAGTCGCGACAAAAGAAAGGCTTCCACGACATCAAAGAGCTCATAAGAATAACATTGGCGGTAGGCGTATGATTGAAGTCGCGACCTGAAAAGAGCTCCGCAATGTCTGAAGGTGAAGTCGCGGCGTCATTTAGAATTAGCGGCGTCAAATTTATGATCGCGACGCCGGATCGGGGTGTTAAATACAAGTGGCTACGGGATAAAAGCTTCACCAAATAGACGACGGAAAAAGCGAAGTCGCGACGTATGATTGAAGTCGCGACCTCAAAGAGATCACGTCACGAAGGTGAAGTCGCGGCGTATGATTGAAGTGCGACGTGAAGAAGAAGGTCGCGACATCGAAGTCAAAGGTCGACACAGAAATCGGTCAGCGACATGAACAAACAAATGGGCGAGTTATTTTGAAATCCACGAAAATAGGTGCATGAGTTGGAGTCAGCTTCGAAACCACTATCATCTGCGACACTCTTTGAAAGAAAGCGGCTCTTGGCGGCTTCGAGAAGAAGTCAGATGGCCAGAAGGCTTCGTGTATTTAATTTTTCTTTTTTCTTTTTCTTTGTTTTGCTGTTATTTTAGTTAGATTGGAGTGGGTTGTTATTTCTGTTGAATTTCGATTAGTGTCCAAGTCTTTATTTTGAACCTATTTTTAATAGGTTTTGAGGCGCTTTTGTGTACTAGTATTATAATTAACCCGATTGACATGTTAGGTCCTATTGCACTTCCTGGTACGTGCAGAAATTTGTTTTTGTGGTTTTGGGAATTGGAGCCAAATTATCGGTGTCGATCGATCATAACCAAAGTCGGGTTGATTTTCGCAATTTCATATGGTCTCATATCGTTCGGCAAGCCCCGAGAGATGAAGAATTTCAAAGCGGGAAGAAAATTGAGAGAAAGAAAAATGGCGACGACGGGGTTGCCGGGATGCGTGGAGCAGCGGTAGCGGAGCGGGGAATGATGGAGCGATTGATGAGCGAGCCAAAATTCGCTACATTTGGAATTTTAAGCTATGATAGAAAGAATACTTGTGCATAGCTGAAATGCAAATTTTCGCTATGCACGATTATTTCGCTAGGCTAGCGAAATTTAAGCCTTCAGCGAATTATTAATAGACCAACGAAATTTTCCATTTCGCTATCTCTTGTGATTAAATGACTTAGCGAAATTACCGCTAGCTAACCCTTGATTTATTATCTTGAGAATTTTCCTCCTACAACGAAATGGTTCTTATTTTGATATTTTGATTCAAGCGACCTCGTTTTGTTTAATTACCACTTTGTCCACTATTGTAATTTCATATTTTGGTCTTTTTATCATTTCACATTGGGTTAATTTATAAAAGCCAACATAGATTTTGTAACCCCAGCTTTTAATCTTTCGGCCGCAGCGACTTTTATTTTGTTCAGTTTTCTCTCTTACTCTCTCCTCTTTCTCTCGCTTTCTTGGGTGCCCAGACACCTCGAGGATGACAACAGGGGATGAGGGCTAAAACCCTTTCCTCCTTGAAGTGGAAGGTTGCTGGGGGTGGGATCTGCAGTCTGCTAGTGGTTCCCCTGTTTTTCAAGCGACGGGTTTTTGTCTCATTTTGGTTCCCAAATTTTCATTTATAGGTTTAAAGCTCTTTGATGTACTTTCTTTGTGTGCTTGGCAAGCTTTTTAGGGTTTAGTACATTCTGGCTGGGCACACTAATATCATTAGTTGCCACGAGCCGAGGTAGGTTAAGGGGCTGGGTTTTCAGCTAACAAAGTGCATCCGCTTTTGATCAATACTTGGCCAAATCTTTTAGGGTTGGTGGATTCTTATTTTTAAGATCATTGAGACTCATTAAGATTACGCTACGAATCATTTGTAGGATGAGTCGAGATAGATTTTCGCTGTAGGGAACCATAAATGTTAAATAAATGCTTTTCTATCAAGGGAAAATTATTAGGGTTTAGGTTTAATGAAATGAAGATCCGGTTCGGGAGATGACTATATGTCATCCTCCTGACGAGAGGAAATTAACGAGGCCCTCTCGGTTAACTAGGATCTTAAACTCAGCGGCGATGCTTGAGGTTACATTTTACATTTTATTTTATTTCTTTTCGGTTTGAAAACCCACCGACCTTATTTTTATCATGCGCCAAAATCGAATTTAATTCGTGGGTTCTGTTTTCTTGAATCATTTATACTGAAAAGCTATCCACATTGTTCGATACTGAGGTATTTATCTTGCGGTAAGCTTGACTAAGCGGTAGGAGAACAGGGCTAAAATGTGGTGATTCAGCATCACCTGCTGAGTAGCGCGAATCGATTTACGGATCACGGATGTTAGTTGTTGGAAGTTGGAAGGCCCGAGATGCGGGAATGTTATTTTCTTAATTCTTTTTTGGTTCGTTTGAAGTCGAGGCAAAATTTGGAATTCGAACTCAGTTTGATTGTTAGTTCTTTTGATCGAGGCTACAGTTAGTGTAATGAAGTAATTTAGAGCCGACTTAGTTAGATTCCACTCTTTGTTAGAATTTATCTTTTTCTGCGTAAATTTATCGAGTCTTGAACTTGATCCTAAGATACGCTTCTTTGGTTTTGTTTATTGTTGTATAAGTCGAATAGCCGTATCACGCTTTATATACCTTGTCAGATTGTTTCATACTGCGATTTCAGGAGGCCCCTCTTGGTGACACGAGAGAAGGCATTCTGAGTTTTGAACCATCTCTCGGGTATAAGACCTAATATTAGCAGAGATCCCCAATAAGACTTTGTGAATTCTAATCGAGTGATCTTCTTCTCACTTGAAGCAGAGAGTCAGGTTGAATGACTTATCAGATTGGAATGAAGCCGGAGAGTTCTCGATTCGAGCAATTAAGTTTCAATCCAGTGTTGTGAGGATCTGTCGAGGAAAGAATGAGCGTTCGATTTTGAGATGAGAGGAAACCGGTATAGTGTAAACCCGTACTGCATGTCTTGAGATAAGGGTTTATAGTCGTGTTCTAGGTAGCGAAGTATTGAAAGAAAATACCCGAGCAAGGCAACTCAGTTAAAAGTAGTTATCTAATCCCTCTGTCTTCGAAAGAAACGAGGGAAAGATTAGACGAAATAATATTCTGGAGAGATCACATGGCATTACCTTCTTCCTTGGGCTGGATTCATCTGAGGTTCATGAAATAAGCTACAGGTTGTGCAGGGAATTGATATTTCTGTCGTTCATATTTTCAAATGCTCCTTTAAAACTAAGCGATCAGTGTTCTTTCTTTAAATTTTTTATTTTTTTGACACATTATTTCATTTTGTTCTAGTTTACATATCTGATCTTTGATTGGCCGCAAAGGTTGCTAGGGATATATCAATTGCAAATCATAGTCGAATGATATAGGCTTGGAGTAGTCGGGGTGGTGATTGAGAATTCTTGAGATCATGGGATCGATATACGGACTTAAATTCACTTTATTACTTGTTTCAATGTACACTTGCGGAATCATGGATCAAAACCCGAAAGAAATCTATCTACTCTTCAGGAAATACGTTTTTAATCAGTTATAATTGCAAAGAAACATAAACAAGTTTCATGGCATTATTAACTGAGGATTAAACAAATAGTCGCTGGTAATAGTGTCATAAATTTATATATGTCTTTTGGTCTAGTGAACAAGTTTTGTGATTCTTGGGAGATCAGAAAAATTAATTAGAATCGATATTCGATGAAAGAAGGAAATACTAATTTGGACATTTTGAAAAGAACAAAATAGCTTTCAGCCATTGACTTCATTAGTCACTAATTTTTAACGAAACCCCGTGTTGAAAATATTTGTTAGGTTTGACTAATCATTAATATGAGTGTCTCACTTTATTTCGGAAACCTTTGTGCATAGGAAGCGGGATCGGCACGATTCGACGGACAACTGAGTGGGAGAGAACTCTCGGGAACTTAAGAAGGCCAAGGCGAAACGCAGCTATGGCGGAAGAGACATGACGAAACGGACAGAGGACGAAGCGGAAGACCCCCATTCTTACGACATAATGGAGGATTTACGGAACTATATTAAGAAGAGTGATACCGCGATCGGACGGCCCCATAGTGGATCACAAGCAATTTTAGACTGAGCCGGCTTTAATTACAATGGTTCGAAATGACATCAGGTTTCTTGGTCATCCCGAAGACAGATAGGCACACAGGAAGATTTCTCGGGATGGTATCTGATGAAAATTTGAGCAGTGTGAGACCGGAGGTGATAAAACTACATATATTAGAATTTCTTTGGGAACATAAGCGACCACATGGTATGAATCATTCTCATATAGTTTTGTTAGGAAGAGTTGGTAGAAGCATGTGGCCCGATTCTTTCCCAGTCTCTACCTTCCTTAAAAATGGAGAGGCGAGAGATAATTGTATTGCGAGGAAGATGAGGCACATTGTATGTCGCTTGGGAAAGATTGAATGTTGAAGAGGTGCTTGATGCATGGAATAGACTTGGTGGATGGATGCCAGTGCATTACGCTCGAATGATACATCGAGGGTATTATCGGTACTTCATCTTTGTATTGGAGCATTCAAGCGAAAAAATCTTGAAGAGGCGAGAGATCGATGGGACTGGCGAAATCTGATATAAGCTCCATGTGCGAGGTTTCAGAGGTAGTAAGCGGAGGAAAGGGTCATAGAGGCACGGCAGATATGGCGACCATGGAAATTTATATTCATGGGATGGACAAAGCGAGAGGAAGATGCACCTTGCTCATGAAATGGAACTGTTGAAGAATTGATGAGGAAGAGTCTTGTGTGTGGAGAAGATTCTTGTAGTCTTTGAGGAGGAGTTAGAATGCGTGAGCGAGCGAGGAGTTATCATTTCAAGCCCAAATCCTAACACCTTATTACAACTCTGATCGTGGCTGAGGAACCATGAAAATTTCTCATATGGTGGAGAGGGGCATTTACATGGCGGCCGAGCGGGGCAGCATCCTCAGCCAGAGGATGTCGACGGCTGAGGTGAGCGAAATGAATACGGGGTCGGAGGAGACTGACCATTTGAGGAACAAATCACCTTTGCGATTAAGCGGGGATAACATAAGGCTATTACAGATTCCATGATCGAAAACGCTATCGACTTGAAACTTTCAGTGCGATGCCTATAGAATATTTGAGAAGAGATACTAGGTATTCTTGAAAAATCTAAACAGGGTACAAATAAGAGCCAAATTGGCTGAATATGCCCAATCAGACAGGGAGACATTCCACTAGTATTTTGAAGAACCACAAAGGCTGCGTGGCAATTCGATTGAGAAATTAGGAAGGATTTGACGACAAACCAGTTAAAGCGAAGAGTAGGCTGAGAGAAAGAAGAGCGAAAGAAGGAAGAACAGCTGATTGAGCGGATGGGGAAGAAATGACCGAGGAAGAAGGGAATGCCGGCTTATGCTCCTGGGTGCCATTCCCACGAAACTTGAGAAGTCGAGAAGAACAATTTCTAAATTCTGGATATTTTCAAGAAAATAAGAAATATATCCCATTTGCGGTGTCCAGTCAAATGCCTCTTTGTAAAATTTTGAAGGAGGTCTTTGAAGCGAAAAGAAAGATAAATGAGGAGGGAACAATAGTTAACTTAGATACTTCATGCGATGCGAATTTATCAGCCGAAGCTCAATGAATGAAGACCACAGCGGTTTCACTTTATTCCACATTCTGAAATGTGAGTTAACTATGACTCTTGGAAGCGAAGTATAAATTCCCGATACTATCAGTGGTGCGAGAGACTTGGTTGGGGAACTAGCCGATGGCAATTCACTTCTGGATGGTGATGGTCGATAGCACTGACGAGAACATTACGGAAGATGTGCCGTGGAGTTGAAATTCATTTCCGGTAGATTTTTGTTATCATGCAGATGGAGGAGATCATCCAAGTTCTGTTGTTGGGAGATAACTCTTAGCAGCGAGGTGCCTTGATCGTCTGAAATGGTGAACTAACACTTTCGAGTTGGGAATGAAGCGGTCGTTTTAATATTAATAGAGTCAGAACCTCCTAGTAGCAGGGAAGGCAGGTTATGGGTACATGAAACAATAACCTTCTCAGTGAGTGAATTACGATTGTATCATTCTAAGCTATCAATGGGAGTGGGGGTGAATTTTAATTGCCTTGAGTTTTTGATTGTGAAGTTACGCCTTCAAATTTGTTAATAATGGCTTGATCCTCGAGTATAAATGGCAGTCAAGATGAAGTGGCTTGACGGAGACACGGCAAACTCATAGGCGGGAAACTAGTGCGGGGGTTAACATTGGAAGGTTACTTGATCATTTGAAATATGAGTTTTAGAATCGAGAAAGGAAAAAACCGATTTATCATATCGAACGCATTTGCGAAATTTGAAGAGCAGTTCTTTAGTAATTTGAGAAAATACAAAGCGATTGCTTGGTCGGTGAGAATTTAAGTGCTCAGTCCCTCTATTTGTATGCACAAAATATTGCTGGAAGATAATCACAAAACTTTTGTTGACATCGAAAATTTGAACCCGATCGTAGAAAGAAGTTGTAAAAGAAGTTGAAATGCTTAAATGCGAGTTTTATATATGCTATATCGAGACGATTTCTTGGGTAAGCCCGGTACATGTGGTTCCCGAGAAAGGTGGATGTGTCGAGAGAAATGAAAAGAATAGGCATTCCTGAAGCGTGAGCGGGGATGGAGGGTTTTAGTATAGACTCTGAGAAAATTGAATCTTGCAGCTTGAAAGGATCATTTTCCCTGCCTTTGTGATCAAATCTCTTTGTGGATGAGTTGGCGGGACACCCTCATTTTTGTTTTTTCTTGATGGATACTCTGGATATAACGAATATTGGCAAGGTCAGGGAGAAACCACTTTTACATGTCCATTTGGTACTTTGCTTTTAGAAGAATGCCATTTTGAATCGTAACAATATACAGTACCTTCAAAGATGCATGATGTACATATTTTACGATCTGACGGATGAAGTTATGGAATCTTCACTGGATGATTTTACGATTGTATGGATCGGTTTTGAGCGATGCTGCGTAACACGGGACGGTACTTAGTCTGAAACAAAATCTAGCTACGAGATTGGGAAAAATGCTTCATTTTATGATTCTAGAAGGGATTGTCTTGGGGCACATGGTTTTAACGACGGGGCTTGAAGTGAACAAAGCTGAGTTTCAATTATAAGAGACTTAATGCCACCAGCTCTGGTCAGGGAATCATAAGTTTCTTAGGACATCTTTGGAATTTATAAGAAGATTTATCGGAGATTCTTTAGACATTTATCTGCAGTTCTTTGGAGAAAGATAGTAAGTTTTATTTTGATGAATCACGCCATAAAGCATTTGAAGAAATCAAATCCAGGACTAGTGGAAGCTCCCATCATGGCAAAACCCAGTTAGACACAGAGAATTTGAGATCATGTGTGATGCCGGTGATTTTCTGATAGGGGCTGTATTAGAGACGAGAAGAATGAAAAGTATTCAGGCCATCTTATGCTATAAAACCTTTAATGAAGCACAGAAAATTACTCTACTACGAAAGAATCATGGCAGTGTTTGCATGTAGAAAAATTCGAGACCATATATTTTAGGGTCCTGTTTATTTATACACATGATCATGCAGCGGGGAGATTAAATATTTAATGGCAAAGAAGGAAGCAAAGCTAAGAATGATCAAGTGGGTATTATTATGAATTTGATTTAGAAATTAAAAACAGAAGGCGGTGACAATGTGATAGGCGATCCTTGTCAAGAGTAGAGGACCTTTATCTGAAAAAGGAAGAAATAGCAGAAAATTTTCCGAGATGGCGGTTATTTCAGCCATCGATCCTGCAGTATCTTTACGTGTTGAATTTCTAGCTTGTAGGTGCTGCACGATTCGACTCTGTGGAGAAAAGGTTAAGGAGATAGCGGGTATTACATCGGGATGATCCATATTTACAAGCAAGAGGCGTCGATTATAGGAGATGTGTACGAGAGAAGTGTGAAGCAAAATTTTACAGAATCTCCATTACATATATACTCGAGGACACTTTGCGGGAGATAAAGCATTACAAAATTCTCGGTCGAAAGGTTACTCTTGGCTTTCCTGATTTTAGGGCGTTTTGAATGGGTAAGTTGTGTGATCAATGCGAAGAATAGGAAATATCGAGTAAAAGGCATGAGATGCCTGCGAGTATCACAGTGAGTGCGATTGTTTTGATGTATGGGAATAGATTTTACTGGGGCCTTTTCCGGTTTCATTTGGAAATATATATACATACTTAATTTGTGGATTCTATATCAAAATGGGTAGAAGCTGACGACTTGTCCTAAGAATGATCACGTACGGTTATTGGGGTTTCTGAAAATATTCTTAGCAGATTTGGGACACCCAGAACTATAATCAGTGATGGAGGAAGCCATTTGCAAATAAGGTGTTTGACAAACTCAGCAGGCAGTGGTATCAAACATTATGAGCTTGGCTTATCATCCTCGAAACGAATGGGCGAGTTGAAATTTCAACGGAGAAATAAAGAAAATTCTGGAAAGGCGTGAGTTAAGCGAGGGAAAGATTGGTCTTTGAAGCGATGATGCATTATGGGCGCCACGGAGTTTCTTTTCAAAACTCCCGTTGGAATACATCTGAGGTGTCTTTGGAAAGCCATGTGCCTCCCTCTTAGATTAGAATACGAGGAGCCGTGGGCGTGAGCAGTGAACTTGATTTCAAATTGCAAGGGAAGGAACTCTCCAACTGGATAAGACTAGAAAGGCTGAGAAAGCGAAGCTATGGCAATCTTCCAGAATATACAAGGACAAGACGAAGAAATGGCATGATCGAAAGTTAGGAAGAGTTCGAAGCGAGGATCAGTCTTGCTTTGTTTGCTTTCAGTTAAAGATTATTTCCGGGAAATTTGAAATCAAAATGGGTGGACCATATCACAGGTGGTGTCAAATTACTATCTTCGGAGACGAGTAACACTCGGGGTAGTCTTTGGGGAAGGAATTCAAAGTTAATGGGCAAAAGGTGAAACAACTATCTCAGGGAGAAAGAAAAGGAAAGAACTCCGGTGGTGAATTGAAAGAAAGCTTAAAACAGAATTTAGTCGACTAAAGACTCAAAATGGAGGCGGCTCATGGGAGCAACCCATATAGATTTTAGTTTCTTTATTTAGACTTGAATTTTTTTATTATTCTGCATCTTTGAAAATTTTTGGAGGTTCTAATAATGATTTGTTAGAAATTGCTAGGTTAACACTGGATAAATTTTAATCCTTTTGGAATTGTTACAATGTGTATACGGATGAAGAAATCAAATGGCTCGGGCGAGAAGGAACAAACTCGAACAACTCGGCGCTTCACGGGAATGAGCAACTCGAAGAGTACTTTTCTCCTTACATAAAGTGTGTGAATTGAATAGAATGCATTTTTTGAATTCTTTGTGTGGGAATGATTAAATGGATCACTAGAATGTGCAAATTAATAAGGAATGAAAGATGTCGATCATCAAATTTCCATGTAAAAAAAAAAATTTTAAAGCGATGCGGACTAAGTCGCGACCAGATTTTATGCTCCTTGTATGAAATTGAATCCACGGCGAAGTTGAGGTTGCAACTTAGTGATGCTAAAGGAAGAGCAAGAGACACGGTGCGACGAAAATTTATGTCGACATAAATCGAGTCGTGAGCATAAATTGAGGTCGTGGTAGACCCGAGGAGTCGCGACAAGAACAGATTCCTTCAAAGAGTACAGGTGAGGGTGACGATAACTATCAAATACACAGTGTGTGCTTTGATGATAACTTGTCCTCCACGAGTTTACTTATGTCGCGATAATGAGAGATAAGTCGCGACATTAGAATAGTATGCAGTACAGTGACTTTTAATTTTGCTAAATTTATTGTGCCTGATCGCGACATGAAATTAAAGTCGCGACAAACCTGAATAAATGAAGTTATAAGAGCCTAATAATAATTGAATTGCAAGCTGACCAGAAACTCCCTCCCTTACCATTCTCTCCTTCCTTGACAAACCACTGACCATTCATCTTCGCATATTCTACGATTCTCAATTCTTGAAAACCCTAAATCCGAACTGCTTCCTAAAAACCTTGGAGTTTCTTTAATGGTAGATCTTTCCAGCCCTCATCCCAGGCAAAGCGGGAAATCATGGAGGAGTATGTCTCGAATGAAGAGGCTATCTGGAACACAGAAGGGAGAGCAGAGGCCATGGAGTGACCCGAAGTTCGACGGTTACAAGCAACCCAGAGGAAGAGGCAGGTTCGTCTCGAGAAAGCTTTCTCGTCTTGGAAAAGCACTATCTTTGGAAAGGGATTTGTAGGAGAAAGAGGCTTGGCTGACTCATCTGCCCCTAAAGGGATTGATAGAGAGCAAAGGGTGGGGAGGGTGCATGAAACTATCGAAAATCTGATTTATGCGGCGGTCGTCAAGAATTTTACTCCAATGCGGATTTGGGAGGAAAGAGAATTTCTGTTTATGTCAGTGCAGGTGCCTTATGGAAGCCGAAGACTATTAATGAGATGTAGGATGGAAGGATAGAAAAATGGATCAAATTCAAGAAGGCTGATGAGCAGCCACAACCATAAGGAAGCTTGCGAGAAAATTAACGAGACGGTAAGGCCGGTGGAAGAAAGGAAAGGAAGCGAGATACGACGGGGAGATTTGTGAATGAGTGTGGTTAATTTCTTATCCTTTGTTATGGTCCCTACGACACATCACCTGATGAAGAGCGAAGCGATCCTTCTATGCCATCTTTGAAGAGTGAGATTGATCTTTAGACGATTATTGAAAATTCTATAATGAGGTACCATGGAGGTAATAAAGGATTGATCCCTCGTCATTTATTACGAGTTATGTGGAGCTGGTGTAGAGGAACGTAGGAAGAAGAAGAAGAACGCCACAAATTTCACGCTCACCTTGACGGGAGTAGCGGACGAAGAATCAGAAAAAAGGAGGTCGTAGTAAAAACGAGATTCAAAGGGATGAAAATGAAAATGTAATACGGGAAAAGACGCTACATTGGCGAAGCGAAGGAGAAATATGACACATCAGAGAATCTTTTATGACCCGGAGGATGGGAAGCTTCGAGAAAGCCCGATAGATTTCCTCGAGCCCCAGTCTCTGATAAGGAGCAGTGGGTTGAAGACCTCGTGAAAGCTACAGGGAGCCCGAGTGATAATCGAATAGTAAATCTTTCAGTTCGATTCGGAAAGTATGGAAAGAAGAGAACTGATGGACCTCAGTGAGATTCGGAGAAAGGAGTTTATGAAAGAATTGAAGAGGATCGACATTGGAAGAGAGATGAGCGGAAGAAGAATTACATGAAGGTGAGATGAAAAGAAAGGGATCAGCAATGGGAGAGAAGAGATGAAAGACGAGGAATGGAAGAGCTTGGATGAAAAGATCACCAGGCGACAAGAGGAAAAATTTAAAAGGAAATGGAGGAAAGAGATCAAAGATCTACTGAAGAGATTAAAGCTAAGCCATGAATCATTCTACAACAATGGAACTGATCATGATTCTCAACTCTAAAACTCATAAAGAGATTCAGATCAAGAAAGCAGGAGCCAAGAGGAATGGATAAAGGGATTCAAGTTCTAGCCACATGTCGATATTGAAGATTTCGAAAAGGATGAAGGGCCAGTCGAGAGAGCTTGATGATAAAAGATGCCTTTAGAAGAAAAGTCGGCGAAAATTTGGATTTGATGATAATAATGCTTTTCAAATTTTTAGAAGTCATGACTGAAATAGAGCGCCACAGAAATGAGCCTGCTGGGCCTGGTAGATGATCTAAATAAAGTTGAAAGTCTCTGAATAAGATTGATCCTTGAAGAAGCGAGATAGAAGGAAAATGACAAGAAGAAGAAAGTGGAAATGAAATTCCCCCAATTCTCTCCCTAATACGGCTACTCTTGATGCGGATCCTCCCAACATCTTTGCTCCCTCCCTCAAAAGAAAAAATAGACCTTCCATTGGTTGTCATAACCCTCTTCCTGATTATTGTTCTCATTGTTGCATCACATCATGAATAAAAGCAGAAAATTTGTGGAAATGTTTGCTTACTTGATTAAGCATGTTTTACTTTTTGCTTGACTTGTTAGGAAAATAACATTAGGATTGGTTCGAGAATGAAAATCTTTAAAATATAATAATCGAACTAGTTGAAGTAGTTTGACGAGATAAACTTGAACCTGAATAATTACAAGAATCGAGGGCATGAATAAAGAAAATGGAATTAGGGTATTCTTTGTTACTGTTTAGATTCGATTTAGTTGCAAAAATTTTGGAAAATTGGTTATTGCGATAGAACAAAATATTTAGTTAAAATAATGTAAATTATCTGGATGAATAAGTACAAGTCTTGAAGAAATAATACACATTGGTCAACAAAACTTATGAGGCACAGCGAGTTAAGGAACATCTTACAGGGTGAGATTTAGAGTCACGATTACTAGAACTTGTTTGATTATTGATTGAGGCGAAATTCTAGGTGAAAACAACCAACAAGAAATGATAGAGGCCATCCTTGGCAGCTTGAGCCTTTTTAAGCCTACCCCTCAAAATATGTAAGCATATTCTCTAGTTCTGAGATTTGAGCTTGAATAAGCTGCTTATTTCTTGATAGAGAAAGCAGCAATTGGCCCGAAATTCCCTTCCTTGCAATGACCTCTTGATAAGAACCCAGGTATCAGTTTCTAGTTGGAAAAGTTTAGTATAAAGGGAAGAAACAAGTTTGGGGGAATAATATTCCCAGTTTTTGTGAAGAGTTGGAAAAGTAAAGCGAAGCTAGTGAAATAAAGAATAAATTTTGTCTTGTCTGCTTCTTCCTTGAACAATTAAGCTCGTAGGGGTGTTTAACACTAGCACCTAATACCAGTGGTATGGGAGTTGCTAGCCCAAAGTTCTCTAAGAGTAATAGAAAGCCTAAGAAGACAAAACATTGCACTATTCGAGTCTTAAGAAATAAAAGCAAAGGAGTTAAAGAACAAAGGAATACACTTTTGAATCAGTACATATGGAAAGTTGAAATTCATAAAAGAATTCAAGAGGAATGGAGCTAAGATTAGAATCATAAAAGACAAAGAAGAAAAGGGGAAGAGAAGTTAAGGTAACAATGTAGAGACAAGATGGAAACTGGGTAATTTACAACCTAAATTTTTCCATTATCTGCAAACTACTAAGCCCGACATTACAAATTTGATTAGTGCTCAAAAGTGCAAATTTTGATTTTATATTAGATAGGTTTTGAGTGCTTTTGATGTTAATCGTATCGTTGTATCACGATTGAGTGTTAAGTAATAAATGCTAGTGTGTTATCTTGCAGATTTGAGGGTGTTTTGGTTGTTTTGTAGACTTTTATACACATTTGAACTTGACCTCAATGCAAGCGTGATCCTTGAGGTTGGAATTTTAGTCACCGGCGTAACAAGCCCGAAAATCAATGGAAAAACAAAGGAAAAGTGGAAGAAATGAGATACGGTTGAGGCGGGGCTGAGAGGAATGCGGAAACTGACAAAGCAGGCAAATTCGCAATGCATTTGGCAGCCGATTTATAACCCTTGAATTTAAGCTGATGGCAACGATTCGCCCAATCGGCACACATTCGCCGAAGTCGCGCTGACTCTGCCCATGCCATTGCGAAGTCGCTTCTCCTTTGAAAATTTAGCTAGCTTAGCGAAATTTCGCTAAACTAGCGAATTCATGACCCTTATGAAGTCGCAACCGCCAAATCGCTGATCGCGAAATTCTCCCACAATAGCGAAATTTGGGGCCTTGTCATCTTGTAGTGCAGCCTTCCCGAACTTGGTGAATTACTCTCCTATCTATAACTTAGCTTAGTTATTAGGGTTTTTTGTTATTTTCATACCTTGAGGAGGCTATATAAAGCACTCTTGTTTTATGTAAGCAACAATTTCAAGCATCAGTTTGGGGAGAATAATAGTTGTAAGTTTTTACTTTTGTAAATAAATTGTTTTTATTTTAGTTTTGCTTTTATTTTCTCTCTTCTCTCTCTTCTTTCTCTCTTCTTTCTTTCACTTTCCCGGCTGCCAAGCACACCTCTTGAAGATGACAATTCAAGAGATGTTTGGTAAGCCTCGCCAGCTGAAGGAAGGAAGCTAGCAAGCGATGAGGTTAAGCATGTGTCCTCATGTACTAAAAGTTATGGGTAGATGTGTTATAGCCCTTATCTTAAAAACTCAGTTGCATAACATAGGATGTTGCTTCATTCTTGGCCAATACTCTCCATGCTTTAGATCCAGTCTTAGTAATGAGAGATATAGCTCACTGTTGTTCTTACTTTTGAGACAACTTCGCATGTTAGGGTTCTTCAAATCGGGGTTAAATAACATTTGCTTTTATTGTTTTAGCCCAATACTCTCTCCATGCTTTAGGGTTCGGTGCTCGGGTGAGAGATGCCTTGTATTCTTTAGATAGTCTTTACTACTTTGAACCAGCCTCTCCATGCTTTGAGGTTCGGTGCTCGAGGTAGGATGCCTTTGTGATTCTTTAGATCTTCTGAGCCTGAAAAATGATAAAGAATGTTAGGGTTGTAAGCAAAGGGGCCATAACTATCCTGTGTTGACTCACATAGGAGGATAAAACCTGAGTTATGTGTTTGCCTAGCTTGCCAGGATTTAAATGGCTAAATCTTCAAAGTAAATTTCTTCATTGTTAATTTCCGATTTTTAACTTTCAGTTTCTGATTTCTGTTTTCAGTATTCCCTGTTTTGAATGAATTCAAAGAGTCCCGAATAAAGCCTTACCTTCATGCCACTATCTGATCATTTTTATGAAGAAAACCCCATCCGCGTGTTGAGCCACTGAATACAATCTGCGGTAAGCGACTAAGCGGGTTGCTTAGAACAGGTATATAAATATTGTTGATTTTAGCTCAGCCTCTGTGTACCAGATCTAAATCTGTGCCGTTCTTGAGTGATAGTGCACGACTACTAAGTTGAAGAGTACTTGCTTGATCCACGCATCACAAGTGAAGGTAACCTTTTTACACTCTTTTGCATATGATTCACGAGGCGCCGGTTTCTAGCATAATGATGCTTCTGTGATTTAACCAGTTTTTCATTCAGTCATTTTATTTCATTAGATTAGTTTTAAAATTTTTTTTCTTTATCACTCTTTGTTGGTTCTAATTGTTGTCTCTGATTGTGTAACAAGCTGTGCATACATGATGGGATAGAGACACTTGAATTAAGTGAATAGGATTAGTACACAGCTTTGACCTAGCTAGTGAGGTTAGTGCTGTGAGATACCATGGATCCCGTACACAGGAACCATGAGCAACGAGGAACCTATGAATCGAATGCATATAGAACCGCGAGGATCACATCCACCTCCCTAGAGTTAGTGCCCCATCTGTATCATTTCCTCCTGTTGATGATGTAGCGGTGAGGTATATTTAGTACCCCCCTACTTCCCACATACCATGGTATGGAAAATGAAAATCCATACACATCTTAGGGATTTTTGAGGAAGTTTTCATGCTAAAGGAAGGTATGATGGACATGGTTGCTGAAGCTAAAGGCATTTCCATTGACTTTAAAGAATGAGAGCCAAGATATGGCTCAACTCATTGAGGCCTAGAACCATAAGAAATTGAGAATTTGAGAAATTTGCGAGAGTTCCTAAAGAAGTTTTAGTGCTCATCAGGGCAAACAATTTGAAAAGACAAATTTATACCTTTGCAGCTCATGAAGGTGAGAAGTTTTACCGGTGTTGGGGAGAGGGTTTTAGAGACCATCGGTGCATGTCACACCATGGCTTTGACATGGATGTTAGTGAACCACTTCTATGGTGTTATGTCTCCTGCCATGGCGACTTTTAGAAACCATGTGTGGGAGACTTTTAAGCAAACATCGATGAAGCCATGGATTTTAAATTACGTCATTTGAAACTTCTAAGTTGGGATAGGCTTAACCCTAGAAACGGATAGGATGAAACCACAGTCAATCAAAGGGTGGTATGTATGCCTTTGAATGAGATGGAAATGGGGGCTAGGTTATCAACTCCTAGCTAGAAGGTAGAGGGAGAATTTGGAGGAAGCGGCTCAATGAAGTCTGAGCGTGTGACAACCTTCGCAGCCTAATCCTGCCTGAATTTCAATCTCGGCCTGACCAATAGAACAACGTTCCACGGCCCTGCGGTGAAGGATTTAATGTCGAATGTGCACACACTATAGGACAATTCAAGCCCCAACAACCAAATGCTCCTTATGGGAATACTTACAATCCTAATTGGAGGAATCACCCTAACCTTGCATGGAGACCAAACCTTCCTTATGTACCACGAGGCAAGCCTCGGTTTAGTTTCCTCCTCCACGATCAAACAACCACCATCCTCTTCTCAGTAGAACAGAGTGCCTCCAATTTGAGTAAGGTGGTAGGCAAGATTTATTAATAACCAAGAATGGAACCAATGTACAATTAGCCTGAAAAAATTAATCTCTTATCGAAAACTTGAATAAAAAATTTGATGACCTACGAGTATTCAATTACAAACATTAACAAGGCTGCTAGAGGACAAGAAGGAGGAGAGTTCCCATCCCAAAACACTTCAAATCCTAAGGGGATCCATGAGGTAGAATTCGGGAATGGATGAGGTTAAGTCCGCTAATCACCTTGAAGTGGAAAAGGTTGATCAACCTACGCCAAAAGCTGATGAAGAATCAGGGGCGGGGAAAAAAAATGCAACTTTGGGCATATTCTCCTAGAGGATGACACAATGAAATACTCGTATACCACCTCCTTTTCCACAAGCATTGAGGAGGAAGAGACAAAGGAAACTCAACAAGCGGGCATGTGAGGTCTTAAGGCAAGTAAAGGTTAACATACCTTTGTGATCCTAATCAACCAAAAGTACACCGCATGCAAAAATTTTTAAAGGATCTATACCATAAAGAGAGGATTAGGCATTGAGAAGAGGCCTTTCTCCTTTGAACATATCAGTGCCTAATCCAAAGCAAAATTACTGTTAAGTACAAGGATCTTTGGTTCCCTCACAATACCGGTTCATATTGGTGGGAATTGCATGGAAAAGGCATTGCTAGATTTAGGAGCCGATTAACAGATCTTATGCCATTTGTTATACAAGAAGTTAGGTTTAGGTGAGCCGACCTACCTCAATCCACACTCTCATTGGCCGATGGGCTCGGTGAAATCCCCAAAGGGGATAGTTGAGGATGTCCTTGTAAAAGTGACAATTTCTACTATCATTAGATTTGTAGTCTAGACCTTTGCACCAGTCGATGAACGAATCATGTACTTAATCATTTAGGAAGACCATTTTAAGCCCTTTGCCCGATGCAATTATTAATTGCCGGAATGGAATCATGCAATTGACATTTGGTGACATGATATTGGAATTGAACATTTTCAATTTGAATGACAACCCAAAATTGTTAGAACCTGAACATCCTATAACTGATAAGGTTGTTTCAGTTGATCAGTGTGCAGGTATAACAGGTGCCCAGAAAATACAAAGAGTGATCAACCTTGGTGATGAAGGAGAATTGGTCTTGACAACGCAATTGCAAGCCAATTGCTCAAATCCACAACCATTCCGGAGGAACGGTCCAACATGGCCACACCCAACATCATGGAGCGGGCGGAAACCCAGCTGCGTGGAGTTGAGGAGATCATCCTCCTTATTTATAGTATTCTTGAACTTGGTTGGTCGGTGTTTTCAAAAACCGGATTGCAGTTCACAAATTTTAATTTTTGTTTTATATTAGTTAATTCTGTTAGTCTAAATAATTTTTCAGAATTTTTTTTAACTTAGCAATTTTTCCTTTCTTTATAATTTAGTTGTATATGAAAATAGTATGTTTTAATATTATTCATAGTATTATAAGTAAATTTAATAATAATAATTTTATAGTTATTTTATTTAATATTAGTAATTAATTTTAAAGTTTTGAATGCGAAAAGACCGTCTGAGACGAATTCGCGAGAGGGAAGTGCGAAAAGGCACACAATGGATTATTGGTACGCTTCGAAATGCTTTATTTAAGCAAGGAGGAGATTAGCGAATCACAGCTCCATTGGCCTAAAGCTTCCGTGCCCGGCATTCCCGGAGCGGTAGGTGCCACTGCGTCTCGCTGCCGCCCCAGCGCCCCAATTCAGGTTGCTTGGCGCCGCCATCCCTGCATCTTAGCACTTGCCTTGCCGCCGGTCATGAGTTGCGACCACTTCTTGCATGCGGAGTCCCTGCATCTGACCCGCGTAGTTCGGCTGGCCGTGCCTCGATCCTCCTGACCCTCGCACATGTACGGGCCTCATTCGATCCTTGCCTGGGCTGAGTCACACTTCTATGCTCGGTTCAGTTTAGAGGAGCTCACGCATCGAGTGTCGATCATATTTGAGCCTTGATTTATCGATCCGGGGGTCCATTTCGGTCGGTCGTGAGCCTTTGGTTTGGATAGTTTGGTTCGGGGGATTAGGTTTGTGTTCGGGAGCCGGTTGGACCTCTGAGGCTGACTACATATTCGGTGAGTTCACCCCTTTTCGTGATTTATTTTATATATCGGATATAGTCGTCTGAGGGGTGGAGTCCGTGCTCGGCTTTCAGGTGAGATTGCACAGGGACAGGTGTGACACAGTGTTACCCGGCACGAGCCATCCACGTCACGAGGCCGTGCTGGCGAGCCTCACGGGATTCGGGCGTTGCAGGACAGTTGGATGGGACCCCGGGGCCCGTCCGTACCTGAGGAGCTGGGAGGGCCGGCCTTCGCGGGCCAGCCCGGCCAGGCGAGTCATCATCTTCGACCGCCATCATCACGGTCGCTGTCGGTGGGGCGACACCTTCACCCCTCGGCTATCCACTTGCGGCCTCGCGGATGGGAGGCCCGTGTTGAGACACCCGTTCGGGAATGCGGATATCACGTGGCCGACCATTTCGGCGGGGAGTCATTATACGGCGTTCTGGTGATGGCGATCGAGATACCGAAGTCGATCACGATTGATCGAGAGAGTATTCGCTCCTCCATTCATGACTCCACGGCGGTTCTGCGAGAAGTAATTAAGCGGTTCTACCGCTCCGCGGCATCTCGGGATCTGACGGTCGGAATCCGTTTAGCGTGGGATAGATGGCGGCCAAAGTGTACTTTCGATCCAATGGTTATTTACGCGACCCAGTGCGCATACGCCCGGCAATCTTGAGGAGTTATAGAATTGGGCCACCCTCGCCGGAAGCGTGGTTAGAAGCGGCTGGCGAGGATATTCTGGTGACGATTCTTTATCGGGCGACTTAGCCTCGCTATCGCTCGCCGACCATCTGCTTTGCGCTGTTTATTCCCTACGCAGCATTATGCGGAAGGGAGGGAATATCTTGGAAACGTATGCGGATCTTGAGCGATTTACGGTTGTATCATTTAGTGAGTGCCCGCTCTTCTGATTTGAGGAAGGTCCTGGAGAGACCTCATACGACGGAGAGCATACCACTACTTATTCGAGGCTCCTTTCCTATGTTCTTGAAGCCGGATGGGATTTCGGAGGGGCACAGGATGAGATGCTGAACCACGATTGCCTAAATTAGTAGACGAGTGGAATAGGATTATGGCTGCCCGTCCATTTCACCATACACCGGCGGACCCGGGATGAGAGTGCGGGTGAGGGAGGGTGAGGATGCACACGAGAGGGCGATCCGCAACTCTGCACGAGTCTGAGAGGAGTCCCACTCATATTTCAGATCGTTCACCACCGTCTCCTCCGCCCTTTCGCCGAGTTCTGGCCCTACGAATCTCCCGGGCCTGTGACAGCACACGATCCTGAGTATACATATTGGCTCGGGGGGTGGGGAGGTGATGGATGCGTCTGCACACTAGCGACCACTCGAGGCGATGACATGCGACACATGACCGGAGATTGAACAAGTGAAGGCCACTTTGGGACGGTGCCATTCCATGTCGTCGGATCATGACCCCCCGTGAATTAACCTCATGATCTGCCCGGAGAGGAGCACATACGGATGCGGCCTCATTGGATATCTGGCGTTCATGAGTAGCTTCACCACCACCCACACGGCGGTGGGGTGGTTAGGTTTCTTTTTGGTTTAATATGCAGATTTCGGCTTTATCAGCGCCTACTAATTTTGATTATGATTTTTGTATTAGCCATAGTAGGCGTGATATGTTTTTGTGTAACTTTGTTATGCATGTATTAAGCCATTTGGCTATATCAAAGCTACTCAGTTATATATATATTCGACTTTGCATATGTGTTTCTTGTGTCCCTATGTATAAGTATGTGTTTTTCTTTTCAAACTACACCATTAAATTGTTTCAAATTGAACAATAGAATTGCTTCAGTGAACAATAGAATACTTCAAATTGAACAATTCCAGTTGCTTTAAAATTTAAGATGATTAAGATCATCATTTTTGTCACTTCATATGAGCAGATTCCATGCTTAGAAACAATTTGTGTTAGTCATATTAAACATGTTCCAGCATTCCCACTTTATGCTATGTCACACACTTGCCTCTAGATTGCTAATAGGTTGTAAATTTGCATGCCTCTTCCACTTTACCATGGCCTTAGGCATGTTGACAACCTAGGATAGATTAGTACCAACAATTGAAGACCAATGGTATACTTCCAAAAGGAAAAGAAAAGAAAAGAAAAGAAGAAAAGAAAAATAAAATCGTGGGTTTTGCTTTGAAACCAAACACGGTCATGGGGTATATGGTAGCCTTTGAAACGATGCCTAAGCCTTAATTGGTTAGGAGTCATCGATTTTGTGTTCGTTATGAATTGGATAGGAAATTAGAGATTTAGCGAATTGTAGGTGCTTGATTTTGAAGTCGGTTAAAGTCCAGGGTGAAACCTTTAGAGTTAGTGGTCTTTGATCCTTTTCTGGCTTGATGCCACTAAACCTTAAGTGAGGTTGGGAGTCGTCGGTGGACCCCGTTACATGGACTTTGGTGAAGTCGGATTTTTTAAGCATTGCATCCTACAATATAATTGAGAAAACAAGAGAAGTGTAACCCGACCCTATCTTAATTTGTTCAGCGATTAAGGCCATGTCATTACTAGGTTGGGGGAAGCAGATTTTGCATTTTATTGACTCAATCTAAGATACAAAATGAACCATTAGACTTGAATTGGAAATCCAAGTTGAAAATCATGGAAGCTTGATGTTATTACAAAAATTGTTCTCTTATGGATTTTATTCTTGTATATAGGTTTTCAAATGTTGATTTCAATTGTTCACTTTGAGTAATGTTAGTTTGTATATAAGTACAATAACTTTTTGAAATACAACCTTTTGAAAATCACCACATGCATCTCATTTTTTATTTTGCATTAACTGAGGACTAACAGCGTTTAGGTTAGGGTGTGATTAGTGCTCAAAAGTGCAATTTTGAACCCTATATTAGATAGGTTTTGAGTGCTTTTGATCATTAATCATGTCATTTATCCCAATTAGTATTTCATGTCATCTTAGTAGCACTTATGTCCAATTTGAGGTGTTTTTGGTTGTTTTGTAGACTTTTTATACACATTTGAACTTCAGCCTCAATGCAAATGATCGATCATGAGGTTGGAATTTTGAATCTCGACCATCCAACATTCCAAAATCAATGGAAGAACAAAGGAAAGTGGAAAAATGAGATACGAGTTGAAAGACGGGGCAGAGGAATGCGGGAACAACAAAACGAGGCAAATTAATCTGTTGGCAACGATTCATGACCCTTGCGAATTCGCAAAGCTGTTGGCAAGCTTGATTCGCCAATCTCGGCACACATTCACGAGGAATTCGTAGCAAAGCGCAGCTGTGCCATTGCGAAATTCGCTTCTCACTGAAAATTTCGCTAGCTTAATGATTTAGCTAATAAGCGAAATTCGCAGCCCTTACTTAGGTGCGACCCTTGCCCAGGTCGCTAATTAGCGAAATTCTCCCTATGTGAGATTTACGGGCCTTTGTGCATCCTTTGTAATTAATGCAACACGCCTTCCAAACTTGGTGAATTACTCTCTATCCTATAACTTAGCAAAGATTGGCCAGGGTTTTTGGTATTTTCATACCTTGAGGGAGGCCTATATAAAGCCCCTCTTGTTTTGTAAACAAAGCAACAATTTCAAGGCATCGAGTTTAGGGGAGAATAATAGTTGTAAGTTTTTACTTTTGTAAATAAATTGTTTTTATTTTAGTTTTGCTTTTATTTTCTCTCTTCTCTCTCTTCTTTCTCTCTTCTTTCTTTCACTTTCCCGGCTGCCAAGCACACCTCTTGAAGATGACAATTCAAGAGATGTTTGGCTAAGCCTCCTTCCTTTGAAGAGGAAGGAAGCTAGCTTAGCGATAGGGTTAAGCATGTTGTCTCATGTACTAAAAGTTATGGGTAGTGTATTTATGGCCCTTATCTTCAAAACTCCAGTTGCATAACATAGGATGTTATTGTCTTGTGGCATACTCTCCATACTTTAGATCCGATTAGTAATGAGAAGTGCGTAGCTCTTTAGATGGTCACTTGCCTATGAGTAATATTCACATGTTAGGGTTCTTCAAATCGGGGTTAAATAGCATTTGCTTTATTGTTTTGGCCAATACTCTCCATGCTTTAGGGTTCGAGTCTCGGGTGAGAGATGCACTGTGATTCTTTAGATGGTCTTTACTAGCCTAGGTCAATACTCTCCATGCTTTAGGGTTCAGTGCTCGGGTGAGAGATGCACTGTGATTCTTTAGATCTTTACGAGCCTCTAAAAATGATAAAAGAATGTTAGGGTTGTAAACAAAAAGGGGCCATAACTACATCCTGTGTTGACTCACATAGGAGGATAAAACTGAGGACATGTGTTTGCCCCTAAACTTGCCAAGTTAGTGACCCTAAATCTTCAGTAAATTTCTTCATTGTTAATTTCAGTTTTAACTTTCAGTTTTTACAATTTCACATTTTCAAACCATTCCCTTGTTTTTTGAATGAATTCCAAGAGTCCAAATAGAAAGCCTTACCTTCATGCCTAATGCAAACCATTTTTATGAAGAAAACCCATCCCGTGTTCGACCTAGACCCTTTATCTGCGGTAAGCTTGATACGGAGTTGGCAAGGCTTAGGTATATAAATATTGTTGATTTTAGCTGACCCTCTTGTGGCACGAATCCGCAGGCACGAGAAAGACCTCATTGATTTTGAAGGTTGAATTTACCTGCATTAGTGGAATCAATGAAAAACAAGCATATGGGACTTTGTCAGCAGTCTAAAAAACTCCCGAGAGAAGATTAACTAAAGTTCAACATAAGTTGAAAAGGATTGATGGCCTGCACACACACACGAGTAGAGCTTGTTAAATAAAACATTTAAATACATTAGTTTATCGAAATTTTATGTAATAGAAGTACCATGCCTTGTTCTTGCATCAAAACTGAGTGGAAATAATAGTGATATCCTCTTAATTCCATATCGAGGAAGAAGGGTGGAATGAAAAGAATGTGGAATAAATCGGAAAAATGTCACTTAAAATTTTCTAAAGCTTATTTGTTTGAATGAACAATTTCTTTCTTTCTTTGTAGGGACAAGCAAAATTTTAAGTTGGGGGAATTTGATGAGTCAAAACTCATGAAGATTTTAACACATTTCTGAGTTTATAATGGGAATATTGATGAATTATACTTGAAGCGTAATTGACTCAAATTCCAAATTGCGAGAAAATATAGCGGTAAATTTTAGCAAAAATCATAAAAATCCTCACTTGTGAGAATTGAAGTCAAGCGAATTTAAGTCGCGACGGAAGAAGCGAGTTTCCGGCAATTTCAAATCCGACATCAACAAATTTGGCTTTGAAGAAGAAACTAAAGAGTGAACAAGTGAAGTCGTGACTGCGCGGAAGGAAGTTGAATGAAATATGACTTAGTAAGAGATTAAAGGCGATCGAATCTGAGAAGTTCATGTAACGACATCATTGCGATGTCGCGACACCAAGAGATAAATGTTGTGTGACAGGCGTAATGAAGAATAACACCAAAAATTCGTAACAAAACTCCAAATCAGACCAAGGAGTGTGAAGAGCGAGACGAGGATATCGCGACACCATAATTCGGCGGATTAGCTTAGTAAGTAGACATGGAGAGGTGAAGTGACCTTTGATTAGAAGTTGCGACAAAGATTTTCAAAGAAATTTGAACATAGAATTCGCGACGGTTATAACGGATAGAGACATCAAGCACTTAGTGTCGGAAGATGTCGAGCGTCAGCCAAGTGGATTGCGACATCGGATTGAAGTAAAGGTGAAGTCGCGACGTCCTTTAGTGGTCGCGACATCAGTTACAATGAAAGAAGGTCGCGTCATACGGATATCGCGACATCATTTACCCAGAGTATTATGGTGCGACGCCGATTTACAAGGAAAGAAGAATTCATGACGTCCTCGATAGTCGCGACATCGATTTGTAAAGATGATGCGACATCATTTAAGCTGTCGCGACATCATATCGAGATCTTTGAAGACAAGTCCACGCGAGAAAGGCTTCCCGCGATCAAAAAGGAAGCATAAGCATAACATTGACGTCGCGGCGTATGATTGAAGTCGCGACCTCAAAGAGCTCTATCTGAAAATTGAAATCGCGGCGTCATTTAAGAGGTAGCGACGTCATTTAATGTCCCGCGACAACGGATCTAAAGTGTGTACAAATCGCTACGGATAAAAACACAAACGACCCAGGCAGCAGAGATTCTGACATATGATTGATTCACGACCTCAAAAGAGATCCACAATGCGGGAAAGGTGAAGTCGCGTATGATTGAAATCGCGACATCAAAACAACTCATAAGCGAGCGGTGAAGTCGTGGCGTAGAAAGAGGAATTGTGACATAAAGTCAAAGTCGCGACCACGAAATGCGTCGCGACATGAACAAACCACGATGGGCGATTATTTTCAAATCCACAAGCCGGTGCGCCAGTTTAGGGCCCCTTTGGCGATTTATAAATACGCGGGGTACCTCACGAAGAAGAAAACTCTTGGCATTCGAGAAGAGAAATGCGGTAGTGAGGCTCGTGTATTTTAATTTTATTTTATTTTTCTTTGTTTCTTTGTTATTTTAGATTAGATTGCAAGAGAGTAGTTGTTATTTCCGTTTACGGATGCAGATGTTGGTTGTTGAGGATTGTTTGAATGAGGTAATTTATTTTCTTCAAATTCTTTGCACAGTTCGTTTGAAGTCCAAACAAATTTGGAGTCGAACTTCCGATTCAGATTCCCGATGATTCTTTTGATCGGACTACCGTTAGTGTAATGAAGTAATTTAGAAGCAGCTTATGAATTTACTAATTATTAAAATTTTATCTTTATATGTGAAATTTATCGAGGAGTCCTACTAAACTTGAGTCTCGGTCACTTCTTTGGTTTTATTTATTGTTATCCCAGTCAAATATTAAGTGTCCTCCTGTAATAGGATTGTTTCATACTACGATTTCGGAGGGCCCTCGGTGGCCACGAGAGAAGGCATTCTGAGGAGTTTTGAACCATCTCTCAAGATTATGCGAACCCTAATATTGGGGATCTAATGGGCTTTGTAATTCTAATCGATAAATCTTCTTCTCATGAAGCGAGAATGAGTTGAATGACTTATCAATTAAAATGAGCGAGAGAGTTAAGCCTCGATTCGAGCAGTAAGTTCAATCCCGTGTTAAACAGGGGATCTAATCAAGAAAGGAGCGGCGTTTCTGTTTGAGGATGAACGGGTATAGTGTAAGCCATTCTTTGCCTATGTCTTAGGAATTTAAGGTTTAGTCCATATTCAGGGTGTAGTATTGAAAAGAAAAATACGAGAACAAGGCAACTCCAGTTAAGGTGGTTATCTAATCCTCTTGTCTTGAAAGAAGCGGGAAGATTAGATATGAAGTAATGTCATTCTGGAGAAGATCCACTTGGCATTACCTTCTTCCTTGGACGGATTCTAAATGGGGTTCATGAAGTAAAAACTCTGAGTTATGCGAAATTGATGTTTCTACTTGATTATATTTTCATGCTCCCTTTAAAAAGCAAGCCGTCGATCCCTATTTTTTAATTTTTTTTATTTTTTTTCAGGCTAGCTGTTTTATTCTAGTGACCTCATTGAAAGGAGGAAAGGAGAAAAGGGATATCAGACTCACTTGACTAAATAAGAAACCGAACAACAGAGACAACATAGAGCTTGAGAGATTAATGAATGATCAAGAAGGAAGAAGAAGATAGGTATTGAGATGATGAACAGAAAAATCTATCTATCTTGACGGAGATCGATATAATTGCAAAGAAACATAACAAACAAGTTTCATGGCATTATTGCTGGGGATTAGACAATAGTCCTTTGGTAATAGTGTCATAAATTTGTATATGTCTTTTGGTCTAGTGAACAGGGAATGAACCCAGAATCTCTGGTTTCATAAGAGGGTCAAGCTTTAACTTGAGTTGGGTATATTGGAGCACATGGTTCATTGACTAGTAGACTCTTAGGCTACACAAATGACTGATGATCCTTACCCTGGTGTGTTGGCATGCTACTTGTGGTTTGTTTGTGCTTGTGTGTTCACACAGTGGATTCTAGCATGCTTGCTCATGGTTGATTGGTACCTATCTATATGTTTCTGATTATAGATGGTTAGTTTGTGTGGTTTTTGTGGTAGGCTTAAATCTTTGAGGCATGACGATTCTTTGCGCTGTTCACCCTCTCTCTTGCATAACTGCTTGATTTGTTTGTGTTTGTAGGGCGCGCTTGTATCCCCTTGTTTCCGAATCACTAGTCTTGGTCGATTATTCCTCATTTATTGCTTGAGTTTCTTAGGAGTCATTCCCAGTGTTTGTCGACCCGAGCTAAGGTTTGGAGGGTCTAGCGTAGAAATTTATATCGATGTTTGGGAGCACTCTGGAGATGACGGATATTTAAACAATAGAAGACCTTGTATGGCCTTGAAATTTGGATTTCATGGATACATTTGACGGTGTGTCATTTTGATTGTTGGTTACAAGATCTTGGGATTCGTATCAGTCTAGATGCGATCATCTAGCTTTTAGGACACCTTTTCCACACAGTGTATTTAAAATATACCTAAGGTTTCGGACTTGTTTAGACATATTAAAAATTAAATAGAAATTACCCAGGAAATAAAATAGAGACCGAAATGAATATTAGAAAGGGGTACCAAAGACATGAATTAAGTTGATTAGAGGCCAAAGTATAAATAATAAGACTTGTAATGTAATTAATGCAAGTTTGGAGGATTAAAAGCTAAATAATTAAAACTTTTTCATTATAAATAGATGTAGGAGACCAAAATGGTAATTTTGAGATGCTCCAAACAAAGGAAACTTCACGTATGGAGCAAAAGGGAAGGAGAGGAAGAGGAAAGAAGAAGAAGTGGAGGAAGGAAAAGCAAATCCAAGGTATGGAAACTGAATTTAAGTATGGATTCTTGCATACATGACTTGGTATGATTTTTATACAAGAATTCCTTGGGTATGATGGTTAGGGTTTGCCTTGAAGAGTGAATTGGTTCCCTTTTCTAGGGTTTTGTTAGGAACCCATCCTAACTCTAGAATTGAGGGAACTTTGGTTGAAAATCCCTAGTTGATCATAATTAAATATGGAATCCTTCACAATTACAAAGTTTTGATAGGATTGGGTGAATCTTTGGATTCTTTGTCTAATTAAAAGTATTGGGGGAGTTGTTTAGAGGGATTCCATGTTAGTTTTTGATGAAGGATGCATTAGGAGTGATATATGGATGAAAGTGCATGAAAAAAATGAGAAAATACACATTCTGTGCATTTCCGGGTGATGTGTACCGGTACACTTTGAGCTTGTAGCGGTACACTTTGGATCTGGTCATTTTGGCGAAGTGTGCCAGTACATTGGGGTGTACGGTACACCTGTTCCCAGTTTTCCTGTTCTGACCAGTTTTCGTATTTTGGCCATAACTTACTCATTTCTTATCCGATTTGAGTGATTCAAGTAGCCAATTAAAATAGACTTCAAGTAAAATCATCCATATAGAAATAGATATCGTCAAATTCTGACTCTAAGTGGCCCAAAAATTCACTCAAAGTGAAATTTTATCATGCCGGCCATTTCTGCATCGGAGTTAAGATCATAAGCGTAGTCAGAAATTGTTTTGAGCGTAACTTGAGTTAGGTGCTCGATTTGGTGATTCCATTTGAAGCGAACCCTTAGCACCTTAGAATTTAAAGGCACAAATAACCAGTGTCAAATATGAGACAAGGCACTGGAAAATAAATATTTCAAGCGTCTCGGTAAAATCGGTAAGCGACTAGTTGGCATGAAAATGCCATAGCGAGTTTGGGTGATCCGTTGGATTGATTCATTCTCTGGGTAAGTAGATTCATAGAAGAATAATAATACATGAATAGGTGTGATTACATGCTCATCATACCTTACCCGGTACATGGAATCACGATCACATCGTGAGCAGCGTAATGTGGCCTAAATCTGTATTATAAAATAGTAAGGATTCTTGAACTCATATAATTAGCAAAAACTACCTAGACCGGTTATTGGCGACATAGCACTCTGTTCGATTAGTACTTCGGTACTCTGGTAGTGCTCGCACTCGATTAGATCGCCGGTACTCCTGGTAGTGCTTTGGCACTCGATTGGCTGCCGGTACTCTGACCAGTGCTCAGGCACTCCCCGATTAATGCCAGGTACTCACGATTAGTGCTACGACACTCCTGTCCTATTAAGTGCTACGGCACTCCTGTCCCGATTAGTGCTACGGCACTCCTGTCCTGATTAGTGCTACGGCACTCCCACGTCTGCGATTAGTGCTATGGCACTCTGTCACGATTAGTGCTGCGGCACTTAGTGTCTTGTCTGGTACTTGTGTGTTGTGTCTTACTCATTACGTACTAAGTGCAGGAAGTCAAGCAGGGTTATATGATAAGAATGCGAGATATGAGAGAATAAGAGTAAAGATGCGCATGTACCTCACGTATGCGTTGCGTAGTACCTCTACAGACACTCCTACGTTTTACGAATAGTCTGTAGTACTACGGTGCTCTTGTATCTAATTAAGTTTTGTAGTACCTACGGGTACTCCTGTATCTGAATAAGTTTCGTTTGAGTTAAGTGGAGTGTTTGCAGCAGGATTACTGTGGTACCTCTGGTGCTCACGTATCGATTAGAGATCTGTGAGTGCCCGGGTACTCCTGCGTACATGCAAGTTACATAGTACTACGGGTACTCACGTATCGATTAAGTTACGTAGTACCCCTCACAGGTACTCACGTATTGATTAAGTTACGTAGTACCTCACGGGTATACGCCACGGGCATAAGTTACATGTCTATTATACGATAAAGTCACGTCCTGCGATTTGGATTACCGTGGTACCTACGGTACTCACGGTAATCGTTAAGTGCATGGTACCTACGGCCTCACATCATACGATTAAGTTTTTGTGACCTACGAAGATTATACGTATTTGAATAAGCTCTGCGTAACTCCCTGCGGGGTCAGAATGAACATACGTGCGGTATAAGTATAAATTCTACATAAGAAGAAACTGCCGTAACTCCCTACGGAGGTCAGAATAAGTATAAGTCGATGGTACCTAAGGGTGCTCTCGTATCCGATAAAAATAACGAGTATAAACTCGGTGGTACCTACGGGATGCTCCGGAGTACCCGATAAAATAAGTATAAGTCCCGGTCGAAACTCTGCTACATTTACTTCCGTTTAATGAATCGTGATGCGTACCTGAGGAAGGACTAATGTCAGGTATGCGTATAAAGATGCGCTCAGAGCCTTGTATGTGATATGCTCACGTGCATTCGGAGCTTATCGTACCTATGGGTACCTTCGCACAAGAATAAGATCCGTAAGACAATAATAAGTTCTGCAAAACAAGTATAAGTTCCGTAAGACCAGTATAAGTTCTGTAAGACAAGTATATGCTCTGTAAGACGAGCATAAGATCTGAAATACAAGAATAAGTTCAGTAATATAGGTATAAGTTCCGTAATGCCAGGATATGATTCGTAGTACAAGTTTAAGATACGAAGTACTAGAATAAGTTTGTAGTGCCTACAAGTACTTAGTATAAGAATAAGTTCCTTAATAGCCGGTATACGTTCTGTATACCTACATGTACCTACGGTACCTTCGAACAAGTGTTAACTCCAGAGTAGTATAAGTATAGGCTTTGTTGTACCTAAGGGTACTGCCTTTGTATGAGCATAAGTTATGAACTCCTATGGGAGATTTGAGAGAGATAAATGCAGTATGAGAGGGATAAAGTATCGAGGCAGCCAGAAATTCCAGATATATATATGTCCTTTGGGAGTCACGAGATAAGTATGCGTACAACACTTAAGTATGTGTCTACGGGAGATTCGTATAAGAATAAATTACGCTATAGAGTAGAAGATAAAATGCTATAAGTATAAGATCAGAATAAGAATAAAAGCACAACTGTGGTATGTGTGTGAGACAAGCTTCAGAAGTTTGTTATAAGACTAAGCATGTATGCAATGGTTTTATGAATTCAAAAAATTCAAGTGTCTGTTATTGTTTATGTTATTTGTGATTCGAGTATAAATGCATGTGTTTTTACACGTATAAGATATGTTTCCAGCTAAAGCGTATTAAAAAGCTTAGCACGGGTTTTCCATCGGGTGTAGGTACGAGAGAAGACATTGGCTTAAACCATAGCATACGGGGTGGGCTGGCACGCGCCAGGGTTCGCTTCCCAGCATGTAGGTCGTGCTACGAGTTGTAATTGTGAAAGTATAGTTTTGTATTTGTAAATGGGACTCGGTTATATGTGTCTGGTGCAATTTGGACACCACTCATTGGTAGCTCTTTAATATGTGCCATATCATTTTGATTATGTTATAGATGTGGCCATACCCACGGTCACGAGGTTTGGTTTTTAAAAAAAAAAATCAGGTAAGGTCCGGTCCACAGTCTCGCACCGAACCGGTTTGGGATCCGCTAATCGGTCGGGCCAGGGAGAGATCGGGTGACACTTTGTTAGCTTTTGAGCCACATTACCCCTAAGGTATCACCATGTCAAAATCCCACTCTTGCTTGTGAAGCCATATATCAGTTTAGCTGTTGACATCACATGTCAGTTCATTCTCTTGGAGGATTTTAGTCATACAATACTGGTTTGATTTTAGGATTGATAGTCATAGGGATTGACATACCCTTTTCCTTTTAAAGAATTGTTGATTGAGACCCGACCTAGGTTCAAGGAAACGGATCGGATCGGTAGACTTGTGATTAGTACCCAAAGTGCTATTTGAGCCTGTCGAATGGGTTTGGTGCTTTGCGCACTAATCGTATCCCGGTCGCAAATTGATATTGTGTGGAGTCCACTTAGTTTCACTAATTCCATTTCAAGATTGTTTTGGATAGTTTTTGCATGTTTTTTAAGAACTTCAATCGGCAAAGCTTAGCTTCTTATTGGTGTTGAATGCGAGAATCCTGATGATTTCACCAAGTAGGGCGATGAAATCTCAGATTCGAGTGAAGAATTGAAAAGCAGTGATGAATAAGAAGTGCGAGAGAGGGATGCGTTAGAGCAAAGTAGGAAGCCGGGGAGCAATCCCAGGAGTTTTGTATGATTCCACGAAAGAATTTCGGCGGGATTCGCCGAAGAACTCGCAATCATAGCGAAAATTTGCAATCATAGAAAATTTAAAACAAACTCTGCGAGAATTAATTTTAAACTGGGACAGCACAAGGCTGAAATTTAAGCTGGCTAAGCGAAATTGCAGTTTAAACTATCTCACAAAAGATTTTTGCTGGTGGCAAATTTAAGCACAGCTAGCGAGATTCACATTCTTGGCAAATTTCCCATTTGCTATCTCTGTGGGAATTTCGGCTAGGCTAGCGAGGAATTTATTAACTGCTGCGAAATTTTTCGCTATGCTAGCGAAATTTCCTGCATAGCGAAATCTCAGCCCCTGTGTTTTTGGTATACTTGATCCCAAACGACCACGTTTTGATGTATTACCATTTTGACCCTTATGTAATCTCATATTTTAGGTATTTTTGTATTTTCACACTTTGGGTTGGACTATACAAACCTCCACCTCTTTGTAACCCTAAGCAACTTTTCATTTTATAAAGTTTTCCCGCAGCTTTCATTTTAGGTCTCATTTTGCTCTCTTCTCTCTTCTCTTTCTCTCATTTTTCTCGGTACCTTGAAACCACCTTGAGGATGACAACTCAAGGGATGTAGCTAAGTCTCATAGCGAAGGGTTGATAGCTTGGTTTTGCGGGGCTGCTGCGGGTTGTCCTCATGCTTTGGTTATTGAGTCTTGCATTTATGGTTCCCGGCTTTCAAACTAGGGTTTAATGTCATTTAATGTCCTTCCCTTTGGTCGATACTTGCCATGCTTTGGGGGTTCGATGCATTCTTAATGGTAGATGCAACGACGTTCTTAGATGTCATTTACGAGCCATGGGAATGAGGTTAATCTGCTAGGGTTTCAAAGCGAATGGGACTTGAATGCTTAGTACTTGGGTTGATTTGGAAATAGGGTGGTTTTTAGGGTTAGGTTTTATAGCTAAACAAAGATCCGGTTTTGGCTTTGACTATATGTCAATTGCTAATGCGGGCAAAATGCAGAGGACAGCCAATACCCCATGTTATCAAGCTAGTGACCCAAGCCTTCAAGGTTACCATTTCACGCTTTTATTTAAGCCACAGTTAACCGTTGAACAACTGACCTCCCACGATTTTTTAACAAAATCCGAGAAAATCCAAACTAAGCCTCACCCGATTTTCAAACACTAATGCAAATCATTAGGTAGGATGAAAGCCCGCATCACTGTAATTGCGACCCTGAACCACTATCTTTGAGTAGCTTGACTACGGCGGTAGGAACATAGGAAAGCAGTATTGTTGATTAGCTCACCTGCAGAGTGACACGAATCAAATGACTCCGTTGCCGGGGATGGTGCCAAATTACGTATGATGAGTTAATGTGTACTTGTAATCCACATTATAAGTGTTGGTGACCTTTCAGTCCTTTTTGAATTAAGTGTGCAGGGACTGCAAGTTTTCTTCACTTACCAGTTACTGCACTGTTTTTGTTTCTTGCAGTCAGTTTTTGTTTTAACTAACACTGACTTCTTTGGCAAGCTTTGTTGTGTTCTTTGTTCTGTTTCATTTTGTTTAACAGGTGTTTATGCGTGCGGAGCGATTAAGGACATCGGTGAACTGCGAAAGTGGGTGCACCAATTGACGAAAACGTGAAATCGATGTGCCACGGTGACGGTGATCCTGCACGAGAACGGCAAAGTCGACAAGCACCCATGAATCGGCTTGACATGCAGTCGATGAGGGAACACATACACCACCCCAGAGTGAGTGCTCCTTCACGCATCATACCTCACCTGGCGGGGTGTAGCGGTGAGACCCTACCTAGTGCCCACTGCTTCCCACATTTCATGGTATGGAGGACCCAGAAATATTCACATATCTGAGTTTGAGGAAGTATGCATAACTTTGGGAGGGAATAGCAGGCATGGGTTACCAGTGAGCATTCAGTTGACCCTCGAGGAATAGAGAAGCCAAAAATATGGCTCTCCCGACTCAGCGAGGAATGCAGAGAGCGATTAGGGTGGTAGACTTCCAAGCGAATTTTGAAGAAATTCTTGATTGCAACCCAGACCAACGGTTGAAGAGCGATTTACACTTGCACGACTGTAATGACGAGAAATTCTGCAATCTTGGGAGAGATTCATAGAACCATCGATTAACTTGTCCACATCGTAAGTTCCGACTTTGGATGTTAGTGAATCATTTCTATAATGGTATGTCCCTTGCGTGAAGCAATTACTAGAAACCATGTGTGGAGGTGATTTTTGAGTAAAAATCAGGGCGAAGCTATGGATTTCTTGAGGTTATGTGGCTGAAGCTTCCAAGGAGGGTTGGGATGAGCTAAGCAGAAAGTGGAGAAAATGAAGACCCTCGACTCGCAAGGGAAATTTTTACACTTTTCGAGGACATGGAAATGAAGCAAAAATCTGACCCTAGGCCAGGAAGGTGGAGGGCTAGAAGGAAGAAGCTCCCGTGAAGTGCGACGTGAGAAACCTTTGCGCAGGCCCGACCCGTTCATCGGTTGTCATTGCCTTTGTTAATCGGAGAACATCATCCAGAAACGCCCCTTAGGTGAAGGATTTGATGTCGAATAATGCAAATCTTTGTGGGGTCGAATGACGGCGACCCAGTACTGTATGGTGGCCTGATTCCAATTGGAAAAATCACCTAACCTCTGCGACCCGATCCTCTGCACATGTGTGCCCCGGTGCCCAAGCAGCAGTTTGGTTCCTGCATCTCAACCACGACCACCGCCCATCACTCTTCTCCGGTTAGACAACCGTCTTGAATTTGGCTTGAGGTGGTAGGTAATTTTGTGGAGGAACAAAGGGGATCAATGTACCGAATTGGCACAAAGGATTGACAACTATAAGAAGTACATTGAATAAAGAATAGATGGGCTAGAGGCAATCTTAATCGAGAAAATAGACAACTGCGGTATTCAATCACAAAGATCAACAATAATGCGGAATTACGGGAGAGAGGAAGGTTCCCTTCCCCGAGCATTACCAAATCGAGAGTGCGTGAGGTAGGTTCATCCAGCGGTCGGGGGGATGGATGAAGTGAAATCCATAATCACTACGAGGGGAGTGGAAGAGAAATAGACGGCCAGGTGCCCATGAACAGTACGGAAAACATGCGAGGAAAGGAAGGCGGGCTGAGGGGGGTGCCCGTCGGTGAGGACTGTGAGCACTGCGTGCCACCTCCATTCCCAGGCACTAAAGTAAGAAGAGGCATCGACGGGCGGGGGCACATCTGGATCACAAGAGCGGTGAAGGTCGACATGCCCGCTTTTGGACATCATAAACGAGTCCTGCACATCTGAGGATTTTTGAAAGATCTCTATACGATCAAAGGGGCTGGGCATTGAAGAGGCCTTCCTAACCGAGCAAGTCGGTGCCATAATCCAAGCAGACCGAGTCAAATCTGAGGATCAGGATCCCCCACGATTTAGATTGACAGTAGGAGGACTTGCTAGTGAGGCATTGCTCGATTTGGGGGCAGTGTAAACCTCTTATGATACTCGGTGTATAAGCGAGTTAGGTTTGAGGCTCAAACCTACCAACATCACTTTTGTCATTGGTGATAGATCCGGTGAAGATTCCTAAAGGGAATAGTTGAGGATGTGTTGTTGAAGGTGAGCCAGTCTCTTACCCGGTAGACTTTTACAGCTGGTGCTTGTCTGGGAAGCGATTGCAAGTGGGCCCGATCGTATGTAGATTATCTTGGAAGACGTTTTTTGGCCCACGACCAATCGCACGATTATCAATTCTTGCAGAGAAATGGAGTCATGCAACTCACATTTGGCAGCATGACGTGGAGCTCGACATTTTTCACTTGAGCCCTGACCTGAGCGATGGAGGATGAGGAAGGAAAATGAAGTGCGCTCGGTTGGTCGCGTAATGCGAGGAAGCGAATCCATAAGTTGCAGGTGGCTAACCAAGATGAAACAATTGTTTGGGAGTTGCCATCAGTCGTCCATGTAGAGCAATTGGTCAGCCCAAAATCAGCCTGTGAGAAGAAAATCAACAAAAAGGGACCAAGCATGAAGGGTACATGACCTGGCTTGACTGCCGGGTTCTGGAGCTCCTCCTCCTTGACCCATGAATGGGATTGGTAAAATTGAGCTGATTTGGTGTCAAATGAAAACAAATTGCAGCTCAAAAGTTTTTGCCTTTTTAAAAAAATCGATAATTTCGGTAGTTTATTTTTAGTAACTTCTTTTTAGTAATTTCCGTTTTGGCGGCTTTCCTTTTTAAGTAGCCTACGTTTAATTTAATTTTTTTTTTTTTATTTTTTTTTTTAAAATTTTTGTTTAGAATAATAATTCTTGTTGATTTTTGTTTTCAATGTGCTTAAATCAAATTATTATTTTTGTGCCGAGGTGAACTTGATTTTGGCTCGATTTAAGCTATTATAGCGAGAAATCGGCCGATGGCTCTTAAGCTACCCTTTAAGGCTTTTATTTAAAGGGAGGGGAAGGCCTGACCACGATCACCGAGTTCAAAGTTTTTTTCCCTCTTTCACTCTCCTAGCCGAGCCGGCGAGTGCCCTCGCTATTCCCGCGCGATCGCTAATGACCACCACACGAGCCCTTTGTACTACCACCCGTGCCATTCCCAGCGCCGCTCCAGTCCATGGTCAGCCCTTAGCCAGCAGTTGTCAGCCCCGCGCCCTGCGCCCGGCCTTGCGCCCCACAGCGCCGCGTGCGAGCTAACGCGTAGATCAGGTCGTGCCACGGATCGACGCTTGTGCGTGCCCATCCACGACTGCCCGATGCGCCAGGTGCCTGACCCGACCTAGCGGAGTGCCACTGGCCTAGCGTGTATGCGGATTCCGATAATGCGAGCTACTTGGTCCGATCTACACGTGTCATGGCACCTGTTGCTTCTCTGTAGTGAGGCACTTGCCTTGCCTCTGTCACTTTCGGGCAGAAATGTCCCGGATATGGTACGTACGAGGGGTGGGTCCCGCCTCGAGCCCGAGTCGGATTCGGCCTCGGGAGATGGAGGGTCAGGGCCTGAGGCGCAGGTGCCATTCTCGGTTTACGCAACGAGTTGAAGCGGCTGAGTAGTCGGCATGGCAGTCCGGAGGAGCCAGGGGGTTCGGGGAGGTGGACGTGAGATGGGACGCCGGGCCCCCTCCCGGTGCCTCGGGGCCTCGAGGAGGGCTGGCCCACTCCAAGCGGGCCGTACATCGGTCGGGGAGTCCTCAATCATCCCAGGCCTCGGCCCAGGTCGCCTTCCCACAGACGACGGGAGGAGACCTCATCACCCCAGTTATCGCCTGCCTCGAGGATCAGGCGACCATTGTTTGTTGGGACCCCGATTCCGGGGAACGTCGGGCTCCACGCCAGAGATTTCCATGGAGAGTCGTATTACGACGTGCCGTGACGGCCGGCCCGACCCCGGTTCGGGGACTCCGTAGAGGCGATTGCGCATTACTCCTGGCTGGGTACATGACAGGGGCGGTTCTGCCATCCCCGGGTGGTAACAGGTTTTACCACTCCATGACTTCCGAGGAGGCGCCGTCGGCTGGCTGGTCGGTATTGATGATCGGCCGGGAGGTGCTCGGCCGGCGGACGTGTGGTTGCATTAGGCACGGCGGAAGCGAGCTAATTCTTGGGTGTCGAGATTGGCCTCGGCCAGGCCTCTGAGAGGGAGATGGTTCCCTTTGTCTCGCTCGAACTTACTCTGGCCCGGACCCGGTACTTTGAGAGGCGACTCCGCCTCGGTGCTTTTTAGTGGACCACTGGCTCCGGACCGGCCTATTCAAGAGGACACGATTACTTCTGTCCCCGGCGTGAGGGGAGCCATGCACCGGGGCTGCGTACCGGATCTCGGAGGGATCACGGTTTGATCCCGAGTTAGTGATGGCCTTCTTTGCCTTGCGAGAATGGAGTGCCGCGAGGGCTAGCTCGACGAGAGGGTCTACCCTTGTTGATGCCCGCGACTGGCGGCAGTCACGCGACAGGCTTTCGGAGAACCAGTATCGAGAGGAGGGATCGAGTCTTGCGAGGTCACGTCTATGGAGGGGAAACCATGGTGATCTTGGAGTTTCTTTTCTCCTCCGGCGGGACCGGGGAGGAGATAGGGAGGCGGGAGGACTCCCGGAGGAGAGATGATCTGCTGGCTCTCGAGGTAGAGATGGAAGGAGTCTGTGCAGGGCTATATCTCCTCCATCTCCTCCTCCTGCCCGGCCACGGCCCTGCCGACACCCCCAGGCCCATCCTTATACGGTGCGGCATTCTCGGGATCGTTCATGTGTCGGTTCGAGGGCTGCCCGAAGCCCCATTATGGATGTTAATACGTTCGTTGGCGCTACGCAGGCATAGATTGACGAGGGTGACTCGGCGAACCACTTTGAAACCTTGTCATACCATGCTCCACATGATCATGAGTCACCTCGGTCTCCCGCATGTTTCCTGCCGCCGAGATGAAGCCGCAGCGGCGGCAATGGCATCACCGATGGCGGCCATAGCGGCGGCGACCCCGAGATCCGCGCGCGCGAGGATTAGGGTGGTCGCCTCCTGTCTCTAACTTTCCTACCCCCTATGACATGTTTATACTTTTTGGTAGGGAGGGAAAGTTAGAGATTAGAATGTCTTCTAACCCTTGTTTTGTCACGAGTTTTGGCTTTATCAACTACACACTCGTTTTAATGCAAGATTCGTGTATTGCTTGATAGTGAGTGAGTGGTAATTTTGTTATGTTTAGCTATATCAAGCATGTATTAGCCATTTTGGTTATATCAGCTTTTATAGCACTATTTACATTACACTACACTTTTGTAATTCATTTTTGTGTCTCCATTTTGTGTATATTCTCTTCTTATTTTATTTGAAAAATTGAAATAATATCATTTACCTTAATGATGAGACGATTCCATGCATGATTGCCCAGTTTTGGTCAATTGAGATTCGGCATATTACGGTGGCGACATTCCCCCTTTAGCTAATTCACACACTGCACTTCAGGTTGTGCCAATAGGTTGCGGCCTCACACCTCTTTCACTTTGCAATAGGCCTTAAACTTGTTGTGACATAATAGGTTTTGTTACCAATGAAGACCAATGAAAAATCTTCCAAAAAAAAATCAATCAAAAAGAAAAAGAAAAATAAAAGCCGTGACACTTTGCCTTACAAAACCGAACACGATTAGAGGGTATATGGCGAAAGCCTTTAAAGCTTGGTGCCTTAAACCTTCAGCTGGTTGGGAGTCGCAGCAGTGTTCGTTACATGGGTGGATGGGTAGAGTTTAGCGTGTTGCTTGGGTGCTTAATTCTCAAAGTCGATTCGGTCGGGAATTGAAGCACAGAGTTTGTGGTCAAGTGATCCTTTTGGCCGTGCCCTAAACCTTAATTGGTTGGGAGTCATCGGTGGAGAAGCCCCGTTACACGGACTTTGGTGGTAGAGTTTGTGGCATTACCACTACGATTTAGTCAAATAAAGAAATAAGAGTTTAGCTAATCCTATTTAGGTTGTTTAACAGTTTATGGCCATGGCGATATATGGAGTTGGGAGAATAACTTTGCATTTTATTGGCTCAGCGGTTTCCTTAGAGCAATTAGATTTTGGTGAAGTGTGTTCCGTGATGTGCTAAACCTGTTATATGGTTGTTCTCTCATATCGTTCATATTGGGTGTCAAATATTCATGCTAAAATCAGAACATAATCGATATACACTTTAGCTAATACACTTTGTAAGCAATAATATCTTGCATTTTTGTTTAACATTGCCCCCAGGGCAACAGCGTGTCGGTTGGGGTATTGATTAGTACCCCGAAGTGCTATTTTGAGCCTAATGTGAGAATGGGTTTTGAGTGCTTTTTGCTTGCTAATCATATCCAATTAAACAGAATTGATGTGTGGAGTCCCATAGTTTCACTAATTCCATTTTTTAAAGTTGTTTTTGGATAGTTTTGCAGGTTTTTAAGAACTTCAATCAACAAGCTTAGCTTCTTATTAGTGTTGAATGCGAGAATCCTCGATGATTTCACCGAGCCGAGGCGATGAAATATCAAGATTTAGTGAAGAATTGAAGCCAAAGTGATGAATAAGAAGTGCGAGAGGGATACGGGTGAGCAAAGTAGGAGCGGGGAGCAATCCCGGGTTTTTAAGCTATGGATTCTTGAAAAGTCGTTTGGGATTAAAATTTCGCAATCATGGCGAAAGAGTTTCGCAATACTAGCGGAGTGAAGTACCAGCTAGGCTAGCGAATTTCGCTGGCCTAGTAGAGTGCCGCGATTTCGCTATCTCCTGAAAATTTATTTGAGCTGCGAGAAATTTAGCTAACTATGAGAATTCACGTTGCTAAGCGAAATTTCCCATTTGCTATCTACGTAAATTTAGCTAGGCTAGCGAATTTATTGCTTTATAAGCGAGGAAATTTTATTTATGCTAGCGAATTTCTACATAGCGAAATCTCGACCCACGTGTTTTTGGTATCTTGGTCCCCCAACGACGGGTTTTGATGTGATACCATTTGACCCTTATCATGATCTCATATTTTAGGTATTTTTGTATTTTTTTTCCTTTCATGGGTTGGACTATATAAACCTCGCCTCTTTGTAACCCTAAGCAACTTTTCATTTCCATAAGTTTTCCATGACTTTCATTTGAGGTCTCATTTGCTCTCTTCTCTCCTCTTTTTCTCACCACGTTTTTCTCGGTGCCAAAGCACCCCCTTGAGGATGACAACTCAGGGATGCTTGGCTAAGCCTCATAACCTTGAAGGAGGGTTGCTAGCTTGGTTTTGGGACTCTTCGCGGGTTGTCCTCATGCTTTTGTTGATTATTCTGATCTTGCATTTATGGTTCCCAGCTTTCCAAACTAGGGTTTAATGCCATTTAATGTCTTTCCTTTGGTCAATACTTGCCATGCTTTAGGGTTCAATGCATTCTTAATGGTAGATGCACTGACATTCTTTAGATGTCATTTACGAGCCATGGGAATGAGGTTAAATGCTAGGGTTTCAAATTGAATGGGACTTCGAATGCTTAGTACTTGGGTTGACTCAAATAGGAGTGGTTTTTAAGGTTAGGTTTTATAGCTAGCAGATCCGGTTTTGGCTTTTGACTATATGTCAGTGCCCTAATGCGGTAACCCAGGAGACCTTTGTAATACCCCCATGTTATCAAGTTAGTGACCCAAGCCTTCAAGGTTACCATTTCACACTTTTATTTAAGCCATTACAGTTAACCGATGAACAACGATATCCCTTTATTTTTATGAAATTCCGAAAATCCAAACTAAGCCTCACCAATTTTCAAACACTAATGCAAATCATTAGGTAGGATGAAAACCCATCCCGTGTTCGACCCTGAGCCACTATACTTGGTAAGCTTGACTACGGCGATAGGAGGAACATAGGAAGCAAATATTGTTGATTCGGCTCACCTACCAGTGTACGAATCAACTTATTAGAGGATCAAATTCACACGACCAGGTTAAATGAGATATCGGATCATAGAGATATATGGACCCTCGATGTGTGTTGATCAGTTATTTGGGTTTTCCCGATCTATGGCATCTCTTAGTTTGCCATATTGGGACTAGGATAGAGGATTGATGGGCATCAGACCCAACCATTGCCAATTTTGGGGAGAACTCCACATGACTCTACTGCACCTCCACCACCACCACTACCACCATCTGGACCCACTGTACCACAGGACTATACAGTTCCACCTCCACCACCACTACTTGTTTAATCAACCCCCGCAGTACGGAGCATTTTATCTTTGCTGCGATCGGACTGAACCATACCACATTATGTAATGGCCCTTGCACGAATTATTGATAACACTTAAGCTCGTATCGATAGGATTGAGCAGAGGATCAGGTCTCTACATGTTTCTGATGGAGTTATAGGTTGGGACGGATATGATGACCTTCCAATGGTAGCCATGCCAGTTAAGTTCCGCATGCCGGACATTGAGAGGTACACGGGGATAGGTTATCCCTGTATTCACTTCTTGATTATCGTATGTGCGGGCATAGACTGGATGAAGCATAGATGATTATGCTATTCCCTCTGTCACTGAGTGGTGCCACTCAGCGTTGGTTTACCTCATTGGACCCTTCGAGACATAGGACATGGGCTGATTTGGGACAGGAGTTTATGAGACAGTCAGGCAGAGGCCCTCAGGCAGAGGCCGGATGAGTCAGTCACTTCATTTATCTCCTGTTGGAGGAAGAAGATATCATAGATTATAGATAGACCCTTAGAGCGCGATCAAATCAACATGATTATGCTCAATCTTCAGACCCGATTTGCTAGGCATCTCATGGGCTTTCCACAGACAAACTTTGGATCATTGGTTCAGGCCCTCTATGGAATCGAGGAAGGAATAGCTAGAGGATTATGGGCAGACTCTTCCCCTCTAGATTCAAAAGGGGAGAAGCTGGGGTCAAGCCCCATATTATTAGATATTGGTGCTATTGGTACATCGAGCCACAGACTCATAGACAGTCTTCAGATATTCCTTACCAAATGGTACAATAGGATCGACCTAGACCCGATGCTCCCCATGGGCGGCCCGGGGCCTACATATCCTATCCCCACCGCGAGCCGGTATATGCTACACAGGCACCTTAGAGGCCACCTATACAGTACCATCAACAGTATAGGGCACCGCCTCCACCGAGGCCGGCTAGGCAGTTTACACAGCACGGGATGCCATTGAGTCAAGCATTTTAGAGATTGGTTAAAGGGGGTTTGATTGCTCCACTAACACCCAGACCACCACCACATCTTACCCCACTAGGATTTAGGACATATCTTCACTTTGCCTACCATCAGAGAGCAGGCCATGATACAGACAGTTGTGCGATGCTGAGATAAGCCATTTAAGACTTTATTGATAAGGGTTTGGTTGATTTAGGATGCCCTGTAGTGACTACAGACCTGCTCCCCACTCAGGACACAAGAGTTGTACCTCCATCCATGGGTAGTGTACATTCGGTTGAGTTTTAGGGAGACAAGATATTCATGATGAGATGGGATGGAAGGCTCACAGCGATCGGTTTATACACAGGACTCAGTTTTAGTGGATACACCTGCGGCGGCCGTACTAGGCCATTCGGACTTATCGGATAGGGTTCCCAAATAGACTTCAATTTCACCCGTATACTTGTAGCATGTTCCGCCTATGACACCCTTCATTTTGTTTTACGGAGGGTATGGGCATATTCCGCGGGATGTTCGGTTGTTGCACGAAGTGGGAGGGGTAGCTCGGCCCTCCCGCTCAGTTGACGGGCCATTTGTTGGCCTGGCGGCTAGAGAGGATGTTCGAGAGGGGATGATGAGATTCTACGCCATCTGAGCACTACACAGTCTTGTACATCCATCTGGAGCCTATTAGCCTCATCCATTACTCATAGAGATGCATTGATCAGAGTACTTAGTCATATCAGAGTTGACACTGCCACTACCCTTGAGGGGCTTATTTACTTTCTACCAACCGATAGAGCTACATGCATTGTTTTTTCTGATAATGATTTACCACCCGAGGGGTTAGATCATGTTCGACCCTTATTCATTGACGTTGATTGTTTAGGCCGTCGGGTGTCGTTTGTCTACCGGTTCTTGTCCATACGGCGTCTGTCATTACTAACACCGTGCGCATAGTTTTATTTGACTAATTTTGGGCCTTCTTCACGGATCGTCGAGGAGCTTATATGATGGGACTTAGAGGACAGTTATGGGCACACTCAGTACACATATCATGATTGGGCAATCAGATACTCCATAATATTTCAGGTTTTGAGGATTCAGTCATCCTTTAACCTGCTTCTTGGCTACCCTTAGATTCATGAGGTGGGTGCTATACCATCTTCCCTTTATCAGAAGTTGAAATTCATACATGAGGGGTGCATTATCACGATAAAGTCTGATAGAGATGTTGTTACTTCTTCTGAGCCTGTGTTACATACCAGCCATAGTGAGGATGACCTACATTTGACCCGGTTTACTTTCGATGAGGTTCAGGTTGTCAGTTTAGAGGATGACCATTGGAGATTTCTTTGTCTATGTCTTTCGATCGACACGCGGCACTTTGGTTGCCCAGGTATGATGAGAGGCATGTCCTATATGCCTGGCTTGGGGTTGGGTCATTGCTAACAGGGGTCGTGTGAGTTTACTTTTACAGTTGATGATGACATACCCTATGGGTTAGGTTACACTCCTACAGACATGGCGTGGTTACGCCAAGATAAGGTGAGGGTTCGCTTGTTTGGGGTTCCATTCGATTATCCCCTCCTCCCGTTTACCTTTCAGTTGGCTGACTACTTTATTAGAGGATCAAAGCATGAACCCCACACAAGGGGTACTGCTCATTCTTTAGAGACAGACGGGATCCAAGGCATCCAGCAGGCCTTGGGACATATGTGTTTTAATTCTAAGACTATTAAGGCACCTGGTGCCATGATAGTTGCACCCCCATCACCGGGACGAACTAGTGTGTCTCTATGTGTTTCCCTGAGGAGGTCCTTAACTATGACCTACCTATGGATTTGGGGGATGATACTGATGAAATGACTCCTTCTGATACTTACATAAGCGAGATGGACATGATCGGCATAGGCCGCATCCTTGATGCAACCCCACACGAGCCCCATTATGCTTTTGACATGTTTGGAGTTTCTGCTATTGGTTTTGAGGATGTGACACTTTATGATGCCTGCACTGATGTGATGGACATGATCGGCACTAGCCACATTCTGGATGTAGCCCTACCTAGGCTCTGCTCTGTTTTTGATATGTTTGGGATTTCTATGCTAGATAGATGATGATGATGGACTTGTTGCTACTAATATTATTCATAATACTGTTTATGTTAAGAAAGGATCTGACTCTATGGACCCACCTCTTTCTTTTGACACCATGTTCGAGTTTGTCACCCACTTTGATGATATTTCTGATGGTAATAATGACATGAGTATTTTCGAGTATTTTCCCGTGTCACAGCATTTTCCTTTGATTACACCACCAGCACCCACAACATATATATATGATGTTGATGACATGGGAGACACAAATGACCCACTGAGTGGCCAGTTAGAGTGTGATTCTGATACAGAGGACAGGAAAGTTACACACATTACTGGTAGCACAAGGTTGATAGATTTTGGGACACCAGTTCAGCCCAAGGAGATTAGGATTGGCTCTTCCCTATCTTCTGATGAGAGAAGTAGATTGATTGACCTGCTCAGGTCATACTTGGATGTATTTGCATGGTCATATGAGGACATGTCGGGCCTTGACTCTTCTATAGTGCAGCATCACCTGCCCATTCTACCATATGCTAGGCTAGTTAAGCAAAAATTGAGGAGACTACACCCTCGATGGAGTTTGTAGGTTAAGGAAGAAATTCAAGAGCAACTTAGTGTTGGCTTCTTGTCAGTGGTTGAGTATCATGAGTAGCTGGCTAATGTCATCCCTGTTCCCAAAAAGGATGGCAAGGTTAGAATTTGTGTAAACTTTCGTGATCTAAACAAAGCCAGTCTTAAGGATGATTTTCCCCTTCCACACATTGATATGTTGGTTGACAACACTGCAGGACATTCGATGTTGTTCTCCATGGATGGATTTTCTAGGTATAATCAGATTCTGATGGCTCGAGAGGATATGGAGAAGACATGCTTTCATTCTTGAGTGAGGTGCTTACTACTCTTGGGTTATGCCATTTTGGGTTGAAGAATGCGAGGCCATATCGGGAATTTTCTACTACTCACGTTTCCATGACATGATACGGAGATGTCGAGGGGTATATATGGACGACATGATAGGAAGTCTCGAGAGCAAGGGCAAATCATACTTGACCCATGGTTCTTTGAGAGGATCGGATGGTTCAAGGCGGGTTGAACCCCAAGAAATTCTACACATGGGGTAACCACAGGAAATTCTTTGGAACTTACATTATTAGTGGCTTGAAATTATAGAGGTTGATCCTGAAGAGATCAGGGCCATACTTGACATGCTTGCCCCAAGGACCGAGAAAGATATCAGAGGCTTTCTAGGCATACTACGATTATGCTTGGCCGTTTCATTGCTAAATAACGAGGGCATATGTGAGCCTATCTTAGTCTTCTAAGGAAAAACTAGCCTATAGTTTGGAATGATGATTGATAGTGCACCTTCGAGAAGGTTAGGAGGTATCTCCTTTCTCCTCTAGTTTTAGTGCCTCCCACATCGGGGTGCCCTCTACTTCTATACTTATCGGTTTCAGACATGGCCTTGGGATGCATGCTAACTCAGTTCAATGATTCAGAGAAAGAGCAAGCCATCTATTATCTGAGTAAGAGGATGCTAGAGTATGAGTGCAGATAAATTATAGAGTTGAGTGCCTACATTTTAGCATTAGTTTAGGCCCGGCTATAAGACATGAGACGTGTGATAAAGTATTCCATACTTTTGGTCTTTCGATTGGATCCATTGAGATATCTGTTTGACAAGCCCGTCTAGGCTCATGAGATGGTTAGTACTGCTGACAGAGTTTGATATTCAGTATGTCACACAGAAATTAGTAAAGGGAAGCGTTGTTGTAGATCATCTAGCTTTTTTACCTGTATCCGATGATAAACCTATTGACGTTGATTTTCCTGATGAGCAGTTTGTTTTCGTGACCAGTATCACAAGACGGTAGTTGTACTTTGATGGTGCTACCAATTAGTCGGGGTTTGGCATTGGTATCCTATTGATATCACCTCATGGTGATCATATTCCCATATCAGTTATGTTGACATTCTCTAATCATCATCGGTTGACGAATAATATAGTTGAGTATGAGGCTTGCATTACAAGCCTAGAGACTGTGGAGTTAGACAGTTGAAGATCCACGGGGATTCCAACTTGGTTATTCAACAGACTTAGGGTATTTGGAGGACTCGAGATGAGAAGCTAAAGCCCTACCATGCTTACTTAGATTTGTTGGTTGATAGGTTTGATGGGTTGAGATATATACATTTGCCCTGAGCAAAGAATCGGTTTGCTGATGCGTTAGCCACTTTGGATTCTATAATTGAGATTCCTATTAGAGTGACTATGCAACCATTGTTAATCGAGACTAGGTCTGCACCAGCTTACTGTTGTTTGATTGGAGATATTAAGGATCAAGATGAGCTACCACAGTACCCACAATATTTGCTCGGTTTATGTCATGTGGGGCTTACCTAGAGTCAGCCTCGGCTAAGGATAGGAGAGCATTGAGACATTTGGCCGCCAAATTTGTTGTTTGCGGGGATACACTGTATAGGAGATCACCTGATGGCCTATTGTTATTATGTTTTAATTTGTGTCTCTACGGTCAGTGATGAGAGGTTCATCGCCTGATGCAATGGGCCACACATGGGAGGTCGCTATCTTGGCTTCGTGAATCATGAGGAGTAGCTACTTTTGGTTGACCATGAGCCCAGTTATTTGCCAGCGGCCATACGGAACATTAAAGTGTCAAATGCACGGAGACTTGATACATGGGCCACCTTCTGAGTTGCATGCACTCACATTCCCTTGGCCATTTTCAATATGGGGTATTGATATTGTTGGAGAATCTGCCCGAGTCTTCGATGGCATGAGTACATTTGTTTTATTGACTATTTCACAGTGGGTGGAAGATTGCTTCCTATGCTAGATTGACAATGGCGGGGTGGCGAATTCATCAGTGCCGCATGATTTGCGGATATGGGGTCCCTCAGGTTGATTTGATAGAGGTGCATTTAAAGCGAATTGGACATGTTGATTAGGGAGTACTGCATTCGGCATCATGGTCGTCTACGTACATGCCACGGACTAATGGGCGGTTCAGTATGAATAGAACTATCTGAGAAAGTTTAAATAATAGTGAGACTTCTAAAGTTAATCGAAAAGCGCCCTTTTCATTATGAGCTTATCATTGCATCTTTCAAACCTCTACTAAAGCTACCTGTATTCTTTGGTGTATGGTATGGAGCGGTGCTACCTATTGGGGTGAAATGGGATCTTTAAGAATTGCTAGAGCGAGAAAATATCGAGGCCGGAGTAAGCCCGATCTTATTATGATCGACAACCTTTTGGATGAGAGGAGACGATAGTCTGTCGAGCCCTATATCGGAAGAAGATGGCAGTGCATTGAAAAATAGTCAAGCCCAGGAAGTTTCAAAAAGGCGACCTATCTTAAAAGTCCTTAGGGAATTGATTGGTGACATTAGAGGCAAGTTTAGATCGACTTGGAGTGGGCCGCATGTTATTCAAGATTTGACCCAAGAGGGGAGTAGCTGGGCGATGAACTGGGTAATCGGTTCATGGAGCGGTCGACATGGATCGATTGAAGAAGTTTATCGTGAGATCATGGTTAAAGGATGGGTGGCCATCACTTGACCATATTCTATTGCACACACCCGGCCACATTTGATATATCTGTGTTGCGCGCCAGGCCTCACACGGTTTATTTTGGCCTTTTTTTGTTTTCATTCGGTCTTCCGTACCTTTTCCCTAACTGAGTTGGGGGCATGCCTATACCAAACACCCCTTTTTCAATCGAAGTGGGTTAAATGGTCCCAGAGCCACAGTCGAGATGCTTTTTATGCCACTAAAGTGTAGCACCTATTTTTTTTTCAAAGTGTAGGTGACTCGAATCCCTCACAAACCAGAATGGCGGATCAGAACGAATACAGTCAGGCCTTTTTCATTTATCTTATCAAAAACATTTTTATTTATGTCATTTCATTTTAGAGTTTTCAATTACGGAAGCATTCATTTCCATAGGCCTGAGGTCTTTTTTTAAATAAATGCCGAAACGTTCTGAACTATAGGCCCTTAAACATTTCATTTATACGAAACACATTTACATTAAAGGCATTCTATGCCCCTTGGAGTATAGCTTGATGTTCGACTTGCTTTCGTTTGATTACAAAATATCGATGTTCAAGAATGCGTGTATGCTCATGTCGGGGTATATACTTATACGCCGCACGCTTTCTCTATGACTGCGCTTCTTGTTCTTGGCCTTCTTTCATGTTCACTCGATACTTGCGCGCAGACAAAACTACAACTAAGAATTTTCATGCTTAGATTCTAGCGATTCTATACGAGTTCCTCTCTAACACAACATGCAGCTGTCAATCATGTTTGTTACTCTGTGAATCAATGTAAACAATGCATATAGCATTCATTTTGTACATACTTTCATTTACAAACATGTTTTAAATACGACAATTCATCATAGTCAATTCATGAGATTTAAGCATATACTCATAAAGATGTATTTGGTTTACAATCTATTTCATATCAAGTTTGTTATGTCATCATTATCAAGAATCTTTTGCTTCTTAGGCTTAGGATGTTCTACTCTAAATAGTTCAGTGTTAAGGAGCGTTCGTTTATTTGGCCTTAAAATGTAAAGCCCTGTATTCCATTATTTGCATGACAAATGTTTAAACCATTTACGGAAATAACAATCGTTATTATAAATGAACAGTAACAATTGTTCGCCACAACGGCGAAATCAAACTTCTCTGAATCGGGAATGCAATAAACATTATTGAAACGAAATTTTATTCCGCCGACTACAAGCGAGCGTCCAGGCTGCAGCTGCCCGACCATTAAACCCATTCATTCCATCCGAGCACTCCACATGACCCAGCTCTTTCGGAAGAACTAACATCTTGAAGAAGAACAAATATGGATATTGGACCTGGTCAATTATCGAGATTGACTATCGACTTCCACTGAATTGGCTTCTAAAACGGTAAATCAAATTTACCTTTCTTTTTCTCCTTCGGTTCGGAGAGATACTTATTAGGTTTCTTTCAATGCCCATCGACCTCTCCGCAGTGAAGTATTTCTTTGGGTTTCTTTGCTGGGCCATCTTCTTATCCACTTGCTTTGGGGCGACCTGCTTCTTCTTTGGTCTTCTATGAGGCACCCTTATTGTTTTTTCTCTTAACATATTATTGAAGAGGATGAATATAGTTCGACAACATTTGCTTGACCTTTGAGTCCTTGTCTTGAGATGGCCTTGCTCGAGAAGGTTTGCGGATCATTAAATTTGGGTTACATTGTAGTCGACGTTTCCTCATATGGTTCTTTGGTGCGATTAGAGAAATTAGGAAGTGAGTAGATCGATCGTATGCTCATGATTGCTCATCTGTGTGTAACCACGATGTTCTGCTCATTATGATTATTCATGTTAGAACATGGTCACAAACGGGAATATCTTCTCATCTTAGCATTCATGTACTTTCTAGTAGCTTCATGGCCCAGCGTGTTGGATCATTTCAGAACATGTTTTGGAGATCCATTATCTCGATGGCGGTTTCCATCCTCTCATGTTTTGCAGCGTAAGCCGTCGATATCTTGGCTAGCATAAACAGGGCTTTAATTATTGGCAGATCAGCGTTCATATGGTTCTGCCGTACCTCTGACGGCATTGAAGGCTGCGAGGAGTTACGCGGGACATTCCCTCGGTGAGAACAAATCGTGTTCTACATGAGACCCGGCTCTGATATTAACGTACTGACTTTACTTAAAATTATTAGGTTAAGTTCATTCATGGTAAAAGCGATTATGGGTTGGGAGGCATGATTAGTGCCACACGGTGAGAATTAAGCGGAATCCAACAATATTTGTTTCCTATGTTCCTCCTAAACTGCGTAGTCAAATACTGCGTACTTATGGTAGTGGTGAACAGGGATGGGCTTTCATCTTGCGAATGATTTCACGTGAGTGTTTGGAAAATGGTGGGAGGCTTTGTTTGGACTGTGGATTTTATTTCAAAACGATTGGGGTTGTTTGTTCCACGACTAAGCTGTAATGGTTTAAAGTGAAGTGTGAAATGGTATTGAGGCTTGGGTCACTAGCTTGATAACATGGGAATATTCTGATGTCCTCGGGTTATTTCCTGCGTGAGCAAATTGACATATGATCAAAAGCCGTGGGATCTTTGTTTAGCTATAAAGCTTCTTCTAAAAACCACTCCTATTTGAGTCGACCAAAGTACTGGCATTAAAGTCGATGGGTTTGAAACACTAGCATTTAATATATTCATTAGTATTAAATGACATCAAGATGTGTTCACGCAAATACCACTTAATTAAGGAATTCATGGACCTAAAGCTTGTGTGAGTATTGACCAAAAGAAGGCATTAATGGCATTAAACCTAGTTTGAAGAAATTTGCAGAGACAAATCAAATTACGTAACAATCAAGCATGGGGACAGCACAAGCCATTTAGCTCAGCTGGCAACCCCTCATAACTAAACTATGAGGCAACCCAAGCATCATGAGTTGTCATCCTCAAGGGGTGTTTAGCGTAGAAAATGAAAGGAGAGAAAGGTGAAAATGAGACTAAAATGAAATTTGGAAAACTTTATAAAATGAAAAGTTGCCTAGGGTTACAAAGTTTGAGGGGCTTATATAGTCAACCCCAAAGTGTGAAAATACAAAAATGCCTAAAATATGAAATTACATAAGGGACAAAATGGTAATATATCAAAATGTGGTCGTTTGGCATCGAATCTCCAGCAACGGAGCAGATTTATTTATACGGGAAATTCGCTAACTAGAGAAATTTCGCCTAATATTTATGCGGGAGATTTAAGCTAGCCTAGCCCGAAATTTGCTCGCCCTAAAATAGAGGAAGTGCAGAGGATAAGCGAAATTAGGAAATTCTAAGCTAGGTGAGATTTCGTTACTGGTGAAATTTTGCTAGCCTAGCGAAATTTGTGAGGAGATAAGCGGCTGGGTAATTTAAGCTATAGGAACCCGATGAATTTCTCTAGATGGCGAAATTTCGCTAGCCTAGCGGGAAGGCCTTCACATGTGAGGCCCCAAGCTGGGATTGCGAAATTTTCGTATGATTAAATTTGTAATCCTGCGAAATTTCGAAAAGAAAGCAGTAAAATTTGCAATCATGAAAATCTGCGTACGATTCATTCTTGCGTCCTCCTGTGACCTTAACTTTCTTCCACGTCCACTTCCATTTCTTCATCTTTGATGGTTGAAAACCTTTGTGAATCCCTCGATTCGGTAAATATCTTTACATCAAACTTGAACTAATTGGGTTGAGACACGTAAAAGCACGTAATGAAATTACAAAAACAAACTGAAATGGGATTAGTGAAACTAAGTGGACACACACATCAATTGGCTTAATTGATATGATTGAGTGCGCAAAAAGCACTCAAAACCTATTGTGAATAGGAACTCTCAAGAAAATAAAGCGCTTTTTTGGGCACTAATCACCCAGCTCATTACGTTGCTAGTCCATGTGATGCTAAAAATAATAATGTGATGCATCTTGTGCTTTTACAAAAAGTGTATGTGGTTAGCGTATGTACGGGTAGAAGCTTTGCCTTTATGAATAATTTACCTTTGTATGAAAAGCAGGTCATGAAAGAACAAAACCATATAAGAACGAGTTTTAAGGGCAACATTGGTTCCAGGAGGTCGACCTGAATTTCCACGAAATCTGGTGTTCCTAATATAACCAGCTTGAGCTTGATAAAATGCAAAGCTATTCCTCCTGACTAGCTTTTGCCGTAGCCTTAAAGCGTTGACCAGCCTAAATAGGGCTGAGCGTGCTCTTATTTCTTCCTTGATTGCTATGTAGGGTGCAATGCTAAAAGCTTCGACTTCACGAAGTCAGGTGTAGCGAAGGTCCGCCAGGTGGCTCGACCGAAGGTGGGGTTTAGGGCATCAAGCAAAAAGGATCCTTGACCATACAAACTCTGCCCGGGCTTCACCTGGACTTGAATGACTTGAATTAAGCTGCTACAACACAGCTAAACTTCACCCGTTCACGTGTAGCGAACACAAGGTCGATGACTCTGACGATTAAGGTTTAGGGCATCGGGCTTTAAAGAACGCCGCCGTATACCACATCGGGCCGTGTTAGGTTTCAAGGCAAAGCGTCACGGCTTTATTTCTCTTTTCTTCTTTCTTTTCTTTTTGCTTTTCTTTTCTTTTCATTTGGAAGACTACATTGGTCTTCATACATGGGTAACCTGTGGCCTATTATGGTCATCCAACAAATTTAAGGCGGCTTTGCAGTGGAAGAGATGCAGCTTCGACCTATTGGTACAATCACGGTGTTGTGCGGGTGTGTGAATTAGCTCGAGGGGGAGTGTTCAGGTTGAACATCTTTGAAACTTGATTGACCAAAAGCTAAATCATGCGTGATTGTCCTATCATTAAGGTAACATACGAGGTTTCAATTTTTCAATTAAAGGCAATTCAGATTGTTCATTAAAAACGAAAATGAATCTGTAAGTGGAACACAAAGTGATTGCAAAAGTGTAGTAAAACATAAATAAAATTTTGTAAAGCTTTTGATATAACAAAATGGCTAATACATACTTAATATAGCTAAACATACAAAAGTATCAACATATCTTATTAAACTAATACATGAATCCTATACAAAAAATTATTAATGAGTTGATAAAGGTATTTAATACGAAAACATAATGAGAATACACTCCATAACTCTAACTTTTTCCTCCCGATCAAAGTATAGACATGTCATGAGGATAGGAAAGTTAGAGACGGGTGTGTTGCCTCCACTGTTAGTGGTGGTGGTGGATGCGAGAAGCTCTTTCTTCTTTATTGGCCGGCATGTCTAGGAGGTTCATTCTTCTTTGTTGGGCTGCCGATCTTCGATGGGCGAGGAACATCTGGAGGCAGGGGTGACTCATGATCTGAGGAGCGTGGTGTAGTGATGCTCACTAAGGTCTCGGCTCGAGTCGATCTCGCTGGTCGTCGGCCTTTGTGTAGTGGCCAGTAGACAGACGACATCAAGAAGCACTGCTGGCTCCCTCGAGGCCCCGACGCCTGAGCAACGTACTGGGAGGAGAATCTTTGCTGCGTATATGATGGGCGAGAGGTGTCGTGGTATCGTGAGAGGTGGAGGAGGGAGATGGAGGAGATAAATCTGGCGCTGAGCTCTCGCCGCCTCTACCTCCACCTCGAGAGCAGGATCATCTCTCCTGCAGGAGCCCTCTGTACTCCTCATCAGGTACCCCTATATCCTGGTCCTCTTTGTTGGAGGAGAAAGGAAATCGACATCACCATGGCTCGCTCGTAGTCGAGGACACGGGGGCATCAGTCCTCACTCTCGATCTGGGGCTCCTCTGGAAATCCCAGTGCTCAGGGACCTGGCTCGATAGTCGGCATCAACTAAGGTAGACTCTCATTTCGAGGCCGGACCGCTACGGTGGACTTTATCTTCAAAATGCGTGGCCCGGTCATAACCTTGACTCGGGACTTAACCGAATCCCTCGGAGATCAGGTGTCTGAGCCTCGAGTATGGCTCCCTCGATTAGGCATAGTCTTTATGGGAATAGGGGTCGAGACCCGGGTGATCAACGAGAAGCATGGCGGGGAGGAGTGTAACGTAAAATGCCACAGAATTTTATAATAATTTTATTATATATTACATGGGTATGAATTGGAGCAAGAAACAATTTCAGGAAAAGTGATGAATTGACAAATTATGGAAATAGCAAATTTAAGTGACAGAAAATTTGAGTTACAAAACTTAAGGACAAATATGTAAATTGTCAAAGAACTTAAAAGTTATAAATTGAAAAGACTATAGACTGAAGAAGAAATAATAGGAATTGTTGTGTAATTCTAGAGATGAAGCCAAAATAGAAAAAAGGAAGTTGAAATTCAAATAGTTAAGGGTTGAAGGCAAGGCAATTATTGAAACTAACCCAAAATGGGTTTTGATGGCCAAAAGCAAGGCTAAGAAAACATAGATTTAAAGACCAAAATTTGGTCTCCAAAGGCGAAAAACAATATTAGAAGGAAAGGAGGAAGCCAGAGAAGAAGAGGAAGAGGAAGAAGAGGAGGGAAGGTGATGAAGCTTAAGCCAAGGTATGGAACTCGCAACTTGAGTATGGATCCTTGGTTTGTTTGGTTAATGGTTATTTGTTGTACCCGAACCTAGGGTTTGTTAGGATTTCATCCTAACGAAGATGTGGAATTAGAGGGTTAACAACTCTAGTAGCCTGAAAAATAGGGCATCATAACTTTAGAAGGATTCATGGTGAAATTATAAGTAAATGAGTTAGGGTTTGTAGAACAAACCTAACTAGCAACCTATGATTTGGTTGTGTATGGATCATAAACCATATTGGGTAAGGTTTGAAAATTGATTCATGAAAAGAATTTGGAAGAAAGATATCCGTTGAAAGATGGTTGAAGATAATTGAGGTTAAAATGAATTTGAAATGATTTTGGAAGTGTATAATAAGTATAGATTTAGTTTAGGGTTCAAAAGTATGTGAAAAATGGGAGAAAACAACAAATCGGGCGCTTTTCGGAGTTCTGCGGTGGGACTTAAGTTCTACCGGTAGGACTTTGATTATGGTCATTTTGGCGAGTCCTGGTAAGTTAAGTCCACACCCGGTAGGACTTCATTCTGAACTCATAGTGGCAGGTTTCGTGATACGGCCCATAACTTCCTGTTTCTTATCCGGTTAGTGATTCAAGGTAGCTAAGTAAAATAGACTTCGAGAGAACCAAAATTAAAGAGAAGGCATCGTCAGATTCGATCTAAGTGACCTAAAAATTCCTCAAAGTGGGGCCGTGTGCGACCAAGTCTGGTTCCAACTTTGAACATAGAAATAATCGGGTTGTTTCGGACGTAACTTGAAGGATTTCGGTGCTCAGGAATTGGGTGATTCAGTTGGAATAGAACCCTTAGCACCTTAGATTTAAATGAGTACAAAGACCTAGAGTCAAAATATGATTAAGACCCGGAAAATGAAGTAATACCAGCAGTCCCGGGTGTCGGTGGCAGGCTAGTTGGCATGGAAATCACCATAACTTTAGTTTGGATAATCCGATTGGAATGATTCAATTCTAGCAGTAAAGTAGACTCATAGAGAATAGAATGAGTCATTCTAAGTCAAAAGCATTATATACCGAGTCGCCGAGGCAAAGCCAGATCCCATTTTGAATGCGATTATTTGCATAATCGCACTAAGAGTGAATGAATTGTATTTGACTGAGTGTTGGGTGAAGGCGACAACGGCCTAGGATTGACAGAAGCGGATGATGAATTGGTCTGTTCTATACCCGTTCTCTATTCTAGTTTGTTCTTATTCGTTCCTTATTTTCATATTGTTCTCTATTTGCGACATATACATATATATTGATTCGAATGATTAGTATTTGAAATGCTTGATAAATATTGTCATGAATGCGTGTATTTGAGCTACAAGCGAATTTATTGCGCAAAGTAAATTGATTTGAACGTTTTTGATGATTGGCCAACATGGCGGAATTCACCAAGCTGAGATTACGTCATGAAGGTAACCATAATTAATAATGCGAAATCCCACAGTACTGCGAATGACGGACATGACGGGATTCACAGGCGAGATACATCGTGAATGTCGAATTCTATAGTCGCATGTGAGACGGTAATATTGAATGTGAAACCACATTACTACTGAATGACAAACAGGCAGGATTCACCAACTGAATCTGTCGTGGATGTCAAATTCTATAGCTATATGTGGAATCCTGAAGCTAGAAAAAAGAAAGCGATGGTATTGAAAATTGTATTTGTTTATGTATCTTTACATTACAGCGATATTGTATAAGGCATTATTTTGACACTATGCATGATTTATATGAAGCGAAAATGGAATCTGAAATGTATAGAACCACTAAGCATGAAAATGCTTAGCGTATTTTTATCCAATGCCTTGAGTGCGAGTGATGAACGACCGAGCAAGACCTGGTCGAGGCTGAGTCATAGCGAAGGAAATCACGGGTATGTAGTCATATGCATTACTCCATTTCTTTCAAACATTGACATTTTGTAAAGCGATTTGAACTTCTGGATCCTTATTTTATGTAAAAAAGGCATTTGTTAAATGTAAATATTGCCAGATCTTTTGTTGGTGCAAATGTTTATGAACACTTGAAGCGAAATACTTCTAGGCAATTTACAAAATCTAAAATGAATAAGAGCCGAGTCAAATGTTTTGATAAGAATAGTAGAAAATAACCAGATAAGTGGACTCAGGCTTAGATCATGTCCCAGTCTGATCGAGGATTAGGTCGCGACACTTTGGCTTAAAATTTAATAAAACGATAACTAAAGAGATTTGATTAATGACTTTAAAAGAAATAAAACGAGCGTCCCCGGGGTTTCGGTTCGGACTCACCAATCGGGTCGAATTCGAGCTCAAGTCGCTTAGTATTTACCATCTGAAAATCTTGGTCGGCCATGAGTATACCGGCCCGAAGACGGCGGACCATCTCCCTGCGTGTCGGCTGAGAGCGATCAGATAACCTCGAATTGGCTGCTTTGGTGCGAGGCCTAAAGCTGACGAAATGTCCCATTTCGAGATACTCGATCGATCATCAATGCGAATCGGGCTCCGGCGGACTCGGCCTCGGGAAGTCATAAATTGATGGCCCGGAAAGCTTTCCACGGGGATGAAATGGGAAGCGCGCGGCGTCGTAGGCAGCGAGAGGAGGGTGCGTATGTCTGACCCTCATTGGGTCCACTATGAGCAGGGATCGGTCGATCTTAGGCACGTCGTAGTATGACTCTCCATGAAAGTCTCACGGCGTCTGAATGCGGCCGTTTCTGATATAGGGTCCACACAGTAAAGGTCATCGATCCTCGACGGGCGAAAGATAAGGAGATAGGCTCGCCTCTGCTGCCGACGAGGGCCCCAGTGATGGGTGGGGCTGGATGACGATGACTCCCCGATTTGATGTGCGGGCCCGGCAGGGGCGGGCCTCTGTGGTTCGCCTGCGAGGCCCACTGGGAAGGGCCGGGGTCCCATCCGGGTCACGATACCTCACTGAACCCACGGGCTCCTCGAGTGGATCACGGGGGCGTAGGCATCTGTGGGACTGCTCCTGCTCTGGAGTGTTGAACCTGACTCGGGGCCTCAGGCGGGACCCACCTCTAGTACGTACCATATGCGCCAGTCACCGGAGGGGGAAGATCTTGGGGCTCCACCGGTGATGGTAGCAGTGGGTGTGCTCTCTCGGTGAATGGGGCTCGGGGCTGAATCGAGATCTGAATTTGCAGGCCGGAGCACGGCCAGGGCGGCTGTGGGCCTTGTGACAACTGGGAGCGGCTGTGGACGGAGCACACTGCAGCAGGCGATTCGAGAACGCAGGGCGATGGCGTTGCTAGTGGCGGTGGCGGGGTGGCTCGGGAGACGGAGACACGACGGCGAGCTCGGAGGGAGGAGGAGGATGAAGTGAAGGTGAATGGCCCCTCCCCCCCTCCTTTTTATAAAGCCTTGAAGGGTAGCAGAAGAGCCCTTTAGCTGATTCGCTATAATAGCGAATTACCTTAAACGAACTTACTGCAAAAATAAAAAATAAAATTTGAATTAGGCGAATTAAAATTAAATAATTACTATGATAATGATGACTCTTGGTCTTGACATTTCTCATTCCTTTAGTTTCCTTTTCGTTTCTTCAGCAGACATCCTTTGTCTTGTGCCTCATTTGATATCTTTTCCTTGCCTTTAGCGAGAGTTTGGACTTTCCTCTCTATCTTAATACGAGCCTTTTTGTGTAGAGTTTTTATAAGCGTCACTAGCAGGATAGCAACCTTTGCATTGTATTCTGGGTCCGCTGCGTCTTTATCTCCTTGGTTTCTTTCCGAGCTGTACGACGAGGCGCTAGGGTCAGATTAGCCAAGCTTTGTTTTCATTATTTGTTTTCATTATGGGTCCGGGCCGTTCTTCTTCTCTGCGCATCGATGGTGACTCTTCGGCTATTCTTGGACAAACCAGATTGGCGGTGTCTGGCCAGCTCGACGGGGTTGAACCGGGGGTCTTGGTGCCTCCTCTTCCTTGGACAAGGGTAAGGGAAAAAATCTTTGTGGTCAAATATCACGGGGGTCGAATCTAAGATCATTCAGGCATCTTTGCATTGGGTCTAACAAAGTCGGTCCCGTATGGGCCACCTTTTGCCGGGCGTTACAGCCTTCGCCAGGCGTTCGGGTGCTGGTCCCCAGGTTTGACCCTCTATGTGGTCTGCATTACTTTAAGATGGTGTGTTTCTTTGAAGTGGCCTTGATAATGGTCTCAGCTTTCCTGCACCCTTTCATAAAAGGGGTTTTACGGCTAAACTTCAATGTTTGTCTTCCTTCAACTCATTGATGGTTGGGGTATCTTGGTTGGTGCATTTGGTTTTCTTTAGGAATGAGGGCTGGTGTCCCCGGTATAGCCTTGCTCCTTTACCTTTGGCGAAGAGGCATCAGGGCTTTGCTTTATTTTTCTTCTGGCGTTAAAGCTCCTCTTGCATGATTCCAGATCTTCCCTCCTCCCACAGGTACGTGGAAGGCCATTACTTCTTCGTTAGCGGTGTAATTGGGAATTAATGACCCTCCCAGACGGGACGATGCTGGCGTTAGGTGGCTTGGACCACCCCCAAGAATCTCCGTGAGTGTTCGTTCTGTTTTTGGTTATGACTTTGTGTGTGGTCATTGGGTATTCAAACTCTGCGTGCATGCTTCTCGGCGGCGAAACCGATGCCATAACGCTGGCGTTGGTGAGTGTCCTCTAGAGTCTTACATGGAGGCTGATCAAGTAGGATGATCCAGGCCACTGAGCTCGAGTTCTGCCTTTCGCTCTGGCTGCTGCGAAAGACATCTTCTCCACCATGAAGTTCCTCCCATTGGGCCTTCCCGGCCTTGAGCCCAGCAGGGAACTATTGGCTCGGGGTGAGACGTTGTCTCGAAGCCCCGGGAGGCGTGAAAGCGAAACCTGGGACTCCGTTGGGAAAGATCTCACAGGCTTTGGTGAGATTCGAGAGATTAGGGGCATCTTCATCTTCTCGTGCGCCATGTCATAAGCGGAGCCGGAGTGCAGTCTCCCTCTGGTTAAGGCTCTATAGTCTTGAGTTCGGTCCCCATTAAGTGCAACTGCCCCGAATGAGAAGGTCCCTGTCGGGTGGGGGCCGTTGGCCGGCCGTTAGCGGTCAGCGCCCATTACGATCTAGAACGGGCCGCGAAGAGGTTAAAATTCACCCCTTCTCGAAGGGGCGGAAGAGTCGAAGGAAATATGCGGGATCAAAGTGGCGGGACGGGACTCTTTGGCTACCCGATCTTGAGACTCACGGCGTGACGGAGTCGTCCGTTCTCAGGGATTACGATCTCGAGGTTGCGATGCCTGGCGCGCGTTGATGATGAGCTTGTATCTCTTGATCAACCCCAGTAAGTTTCGTACTTTGCCATATCTAATTCTATTTTGACTTGAACTTGTGGATCTGCGACTCTATCTTGGTGTCGCGGTGGCTCGTTTAAGGGTTTGGCGAAAAGGCCCGAACTAGCGAATCACATCAATGACGGGCTTACAAGGCAGGTGGCTTCCTACCGCTTATCTGGCGGTGAGCTGCGGGCTCAGTGCAGCGTATGGCGGGCGGTGAAGCTCAGACCGATTTGAGCATACCCACGTCGGCGGGTGCGCCGGTGAGGGTAGGGGAAGGCGAGGCGGGAGCACGGCCGAGGAAGCGCGGTTGAAGAGCGAGAGCCCGGGGTTCGGGATGATTTGAGTCTTTGTGCGAAACGACTTGATGGAGGCTAGGGCGGGCTGCGATGCCGTGAACTTGGGATGGTTAGGATGGAGCTTCTCACATCAGCGAGCCATTGAGTGAAAGGAAGAGCTGCGATCTGATTAAGGCAATCTAGTGACAGATGGCCATTTGTTGGAATGAGGCTCGTCGAAATTTGCGAGGCGACCCGGCTCGGCGGAATGCTGGACGAGGAGTCTTGCATGATTTTGCGTGGACTATCGTCAACAAATAACTTTGGTGGCTCAACGGGACGAAGTTATTGGAAGATTGAGGGCCGAGGCTTGTACTCAATGGATTTTTAGGTGGCTTGCCTTTAGGAGAATTTGGTAATGCTATTAGGCTGGATTTCAACTTTGACCTTCCAGACGAGGAGGATGGGGGTGCCTCTGTGATTATTACGGAAAGTGAGCACCTAAAGGGCCGGCTCCCTTCTTCATAGTCTGCTCCTCCTTTGATGCCCTAATCTCTGGGTGCGTCTTCCTTTGCCCGATGTCGACTTTTATACTTTTTTAATTTTTTAATTTCTTTTATATATATATATATATATATATATATATATATTTTTTTTTGTTGGGCTGGGACCCAGACATAAGTAGCCTTTTCCTTAATGAATACTCATTTTTCCACCTTGTTTCTCTCGCCTCTACTTATGCTTTTCGCGCTGTTCTGCTTGATTTGAATTGACTTTTATGCGTAATTACGAGATTAAAGCGCTGAGTTGAAGAGATGTTACAGGCTCTTGAGGCGGTAGATTGAGGCTCACAGGCTCACGAGGCCCTTATGAGTGGATAGCTGAGCTGAATTGATCTTTTGGGCTACATGGCCGGGTGGGCGGATTGAGATTTTCAAATTGTGTTGTTGGGCTCCTAGGCGTGATAATCTGGTGATCCAGGCTTCATAGAATTTTGCATGTGGTCTAGAGCGAGTAGTTAAGCTTCGTCGGTGTGAAATTCTTTGGTGATGAGTGCAAAACTAAATCTATGTTTTTGAGTTCATTTTTAACATGCTATTTTGTTATTTAATATCCATATTCATGTAAAACTCATAAAATTTCCTCTAAACTTGGTTTTGTAAAGTTATTGATTGAAAAGCAAGTGATTTAGAAATAGGCAATATATTTCAGAAGAGTCAATAGAGTCTCACGGCGCTACTGGAAAGATGAATTTTTCTGTACCATATGGACAAATGGTTCAAATTCCTCATGGCTGCATTCTACATTCAAAGAGCTTTCCAGCAGTACTCTGCACCCAAATCAGGTTAAAGCGAAGAAGTTATGGCCCACGGAACAAGTTAGAAGAAAACCCGATTCTTTGTCGAAAATTTGTCCACGGCGGGAAATGGGTGTCGCGGCGAAATGATATCGCGACGAGAAAGTAGTGTCGCAGCGGAAATGGTATCGCGGCGAAAATGTGTCTGACGGCAAACACGTATGTGACGAAATGTGCAGCCTAAAAGTAGAAAATTGAGTTTTGACTAATTCGAGCCCATTTCACCCTAGGACCATATATATATACTTTCGTTTTTTTAGGTAAAGGCAAGCGGGAAGAGGTGGAGGCCTCTCTCATGGGGTTTCTCTCTCTAAGTACTTGCCCATTTTCGATTTTTCTCTGATTTTGATTATATACTTTTTAGATCTGAGTAATTTTTAAGCGAGATTTTATTACATTGAAGAGATTTGGTCTTGTATAATAGAGGTCGAGATTCCGCTAAGGTTGAGACAAAGGTGAAGCTAAAAATGCGGATTTTCTCTCTCGTAGGTTTTCTCTCTCTATGCGTTTTCTTGGCGATTTTTATTTTAATAGATCTTAGAGTAGTTTTTCGTGATTTTTATTTGTAGAGATTTCGGTCTTTGTGCTCGGATATTCAGATTTATTTATTGTTGAGGCGAAGATTTAAGCTCAAATGCAGGTTTTTCTCTTCTTTCTCTTGATTTCTTTCTTCATTTTCTTACTTTTTGTTTGATTAGTGATGATTGGAATCAGTAATGGAACATTCGCTTACCCCTCTAGGGTTGGGGTTTAATTATTCGACATTCAGAGATTGCAGTTTTGATTATTTTGTAGGTTTGAATCTTTGAATTTATATAATTAGTCTTCCATTCATATAATGGTGTTCGAATATTAGTAACCTGCAGAGGCGTATCTTTGTCTGGAGTTCGAGAGCCCTCACAGGTGACCTGAGATGGAGATTCTGAGTAAAGCTGATAACTTAGGAGTATATTAGACTAATATCTTGGAACTAATGAACTACGAAAAATTACTTGATAGATCACTAATACTTTACTCATGGTGTGAAGTTAATTAGATGATGTATCAATTGTTGATGAGAGGGTTTCTCCCCTTAAATGCGATGAAAGGATCTTGATCCGTGTTAGCAAAGATCCTAATCAAGGAGATAGAAAATTTTATTAGATTTGAAGGAGCCCGAGATACGGTACATTGGAGAAGGCTTGCATTATCCTGTCTATAGGGAGTAAATTCTTGATTGAGAAATGGTTGTGAAGTATTGAAAAGAAAAACAATCAAATCTTAAAAGAGTGCCAAATTTTACAAGTAATAACCCCAGACAATTTATCTCAAAGGAATATGGTGTGTTAGATAGTGAAATGTATGGTGCATGGAGAAATCGAAGCTATACTACATTGCTCTTGGACAAATCTAGCATTCAACTCACAAATGTTGCACTTTCAAAGTACATTAATTTTTATCAATAATTATCCCCATCACTAGTGACTCTCTTCATATACAGAATTAGTAGTTGTTTATTTGGTAGATTTTTAGGATTAGTTTTAAATCAGTTTTGTTTTAGTGGTGATTTTATTCACATCACTACTTGGTCGCCTAAATAGTGAGGAGCTACTTGTAATCGGGGTGATCAAATTCCCGAAGTAGAGAAGAGGCCTCGATCACACAAAGTAGAATTACGATATCCACAGGACTCATGGGAGTCCTTTATTACTTGTATGACTCGTGCACTTGCGGAAAGGGGGTTGAGTGTTAGTATGCTTTCATTTTTAGTTTTTAGGAAGTATACTTGCTGTTTCCGTCAGGTTTTGAGTATTTACCACATTCACTCCCTTGGCCGTATTTTCCATATACCTTGTTTTGATCTCTCAGCAGATTTTGGCAGTTCTTGGGGATTAGATAATAGTCCTGTGGTAATGATGTCATAAATGGTGTACTCTCTTTAGTCCCTTCCCAATTTGGGCTCGATCGCGAATTTGATTTACTGAGTCGAGCGAGTTCTAAGTGCGTAGCCCTATTGAATTTGTTCTTGGGCTCTGACTACTTAGCTCTGTCATTTGCCTGACTTTGTTTTAAGGCGAAATTTGTTGTTAAGACTCCACGTGGCCCAGACCTTATTAGGTGAGTAGCCCTGGGGCGTCGACTCTTAGGTTGCGTGGCTGTGCGAAGTAGTCGAGGCTCGTCAGTGTGAGCTGTGGGATCAGGTAGATTGATGACTCACAGTAACAGCGATCCTGGAGTTGGGTGTTTGAGCTCTTATCGGCCCGATGGGTTCCTTGGTGAATGAGCTTGGTAGAGCGCCTCTTGAGGCTGCCTGGCTTGTGCAAATAGTTATTGAGTTTGTTGAGGCGAGGCTGGGCTCCGTCGTGATTTGCAGTCATTGATTTCTAGAGAATTTGCATGGCCTGTGTAAAATGGTTGAGCTTGTCAATGTGAGCTACTGGGCTCCGGGCGCTGAGGCCTTGGTGGCGATATAGCTGGCTGATCGGCTCCCTTAGGTTTTGTGACATGTCTGGGAGTAGGCAGACTAGTCGAGAGTGGTCTTGCGGGCTCAGAAACCATTGAGTGAGCGATGCTCTTTGGTGATCGACTCCTAGGTGGGCGTGTCACGAGTGTAGAGTGGAGGCCAGGCCTTCAGTCGAGAGTGAGCTCTTGGGCTCAGGCGGCCAGGAGTGGCGATGTCTTCATTGATCGACTCATAGTTATGTATTGACACAGTGGAGTGAGCGAACTCGTCGAAGTGGTCTTGGAGCTCAGAGGCGGTAGAAGTGGTATAACTGAGCTGATCGACTCCATGGGTTCTGTGACTGTCTGAGTAGTGAACTCGTCGAAGTGGTCTTGGGTCCAGCATTTGGCCAGATGTGATATAACTGTGATCATTCTGTAGGTTGCGTGAACTGTGCGAGTAGACGAACTACGTCAAGTGGCGGATTACATGCGGCCCGTTCGACTTTATATTTACTATTGGAAAGTCTGATGTCTTTAATCTTTGATTTATGGAGAATTTGAAGCACGTTTGTCACGAATTTTGAGTGCTTTGGCCTTCTTATAAATGGAGGCCCCATTCTTTATGGAGTTTTATACTTTGAATATTACGCCTCTTAAGTGCGTCTTGAAATTGTGCGAGATAAGACGTCGAAGTCGATCGATGTGTAGGATCCACACGAAGATACAGTTGATTTGTTTGGACTTCTGCTTGTGGAAGTTGTGTTTTTCCCTAGTCCCCCCTTAGCCAAGTCATGTTATTCTAAGCCCTTAGGCTGAGAATGCGATCAGGAGAAGGCGAGGGCATCTCTTGTGCTGCTCTCTCTATTTTTTGTTTTTCTTTTTCTCCATCTTTTTCTTCTCGGCTTCTCCTTGCTTTCATGCTCTTCGCATCTCATTCTTCCTCTTACTTCCTTCCGCACAAACTCTTCCATCCCTTTTTCTTCTTTTCCTTTTTTTCACCTCTTTCCTTTCCTTCTCCTTCCTTTTTTTCCACATCTCATTCTCCCCTTTTTTATTTCTTCTTTTCTTCCACCTTTACGTATGCCGATTATTTTCATCTAGTTTTCTTTTCTCTTTTCTTCAGAGTTTCTTTTTTTTTTGAGGCTGCTTGTATTGTGTGCTTCCAGGTATAGCAGATGACACTGATTATGGCGAATGTCTGATTGGAAATAAGAAATTTTTTCTTTTATGGCTATGAGCTTTCTCATTCTATTGCATGTAATTTTAAGTCATCATGTATGAGTTGCTTATGACCTCTTAACAAAATAACTGAAAATGGTCAAATCGTTAGCCCACAGATGATAAATCTCCATTTAAGATTGCAAACCAAGGTCTACTGATAAAAGCGTTTAAGATGTTCCGCATTCCAGGCATGCTGTAAATTTTCCCCTCCTCTGTTTAGAGCTCCTAATTGCCTGGTCTGACGACTCGAGATATGATGTAGGGGCCTTCCCAGTTGGGGCCTAGTTTCCACTGTATGATTCTTCCTTATTTGCGAAGCTTTTTAAGACCAAATCGCTGGCATGTAACCCTGGTTTGCGGTTGTAGTACCGCCATGGAGTCTTCCTTTTTGAAGTGAGTCTTGTCACGCGCTGGGACTGCTCAGATTTTTCGTCTAAAGAGATCCAAAATTTAGACGGAGCCTCGTCATTATGTCTCCGTTATTTCTTTAATTAGATCCTTGGGGACTTAATCCGGCCTGCGACGGGGGCTCTTTGCCAGTGCGAAGGGCTAGGGAGAATGGGGTTTACTGGGTTGCCAGCCTGCGTTGTCACTGTGGGCGGCACCTCGGGAGTATTTGCCCATTTCCTTTGAATCTTCAATTTGGTCTTCAAGCAGCGGCCTTAGGGTTCGATGGTGACTTTGGCATGCGTGGAAGCGTGGATGTCGCTGGAGCGTGTAATTCTTAATTAGAGCTCGGCCGCAAATCTGGGTAGCGATGTCCCAGGTGTTTCAGTTGTCCGTGCCGGGGCTCTTGGGACCTGAGCACATGTGATGGCTCTCCACACAGTGCGTATCTTCTGTTGTATGATTCATAGCTGGCTCGGCCTCCAGCCCACTTGAGTGAAGTAATCTCACTGCTGATGATGAATTTACATTGGCCTTCGAGAGCGAGGTCGGTATGTCGAAACCGGTGTTGGAAGAAGCTAGGGCTGGCGCGTCGGGGGCTGCGATGGGAGCGTGAGGATCTTGGCGTGCTCTGGTAGCGTCTGCGTTTCTTGGCCCGGTCGGTTGCGTCTTTGAGTATTGTAGGCGATAGTATCCTTGTCGCATGAGACATGCGCGGTCTTTCGAGCTAGATATGATTTTTCGTATACCTCGTGTACTTCTCTTATGCGTATTCAATGTCTTTTTCGCGATGCATAGGATAGGTGTGGAAGAACACCAAACATGCGGGCTTCCTTATGATTAGTGAACATGGCGGACCTCGTCGCTTATTTTAGGCCCACTTCTTTTCGGATCGTCGGTGGGCGTCCCGAGTGCATAATATAATCCGTGGTCCGTCGCCTTCGACCGAATCAGGCACAGGCGGCCTCCAAGTGTGAGAGAGATCGATGGGGGCTCAGCCCTAGATACTCGGCAGTGTCGACTCTTTGAGGTCTTCTGTAAGAACATTTGCTAACTTTTCTTGGCGTCGGCTGGGGTTCTCTACTCACGGGGACATGTTTGACTGAACAGCCTGAAGACTTTTTCAATAAATCAGTGCCTTTTGGAGATATGGGATCATCCTTCCTTTTAGCCTGTGGGTATGCTTCTATTTGTCTCCTTTGCCAATTTAGAATCATTTCTGATTCTCCTAGTTGGTCAACTTCCGATCAGATAGGTGAGGTTGAGCTGTATGGCGACCTGTGCTGAGCCATAGTTGTTAGAGGCTTGAAATCCCAGAACTTGAGTGCGTCACGATATCTATTAGCCCAGGAGTCGAGGATTGGGCACAGCCGGCTCCTTGTGCATTTGAGCTCCATCATAGAGAGTTTCCGGATAGGGGAGGTCATTGGTGTTTGAGCGTTCTCGGTAGATTGGTAGGTGAATTCCATGTGAAGTCGGCTAAGACCCCTGCCCTTTATTGCGGTTTTAGGGGCTTTAGCCATCTGATCTCCAGACTCACTTAGCTCTATGGCCCATCAAATCGACCTTGGGAGGTCTCTGGTTGGCTCTTAACCTTGCTTCATCGGATTGTGTTGGAACTTCTATGGTATGAGCACGGAAGTAGGGCGGAGTTTACATTTTGTAGTTCTCGCGCCAAGAGTGGTTTCTCCATCCTTGGGTACTCTCCTCCGGCTTCTCTCAGCCCGGATGTAATAGTAAGGCGGGTGTGCACTGTCCTTTGTTTACGATGGGGACAAACGCTGGTTGAGAAGTACGTCGACTAAGTATAGAGTAAGGAGCTCCTTCCAACGGGACTTACTAGAATGGGAGGAGAGCTCGAGATACGTTTTCAAAGGCGAGAATGCCTCTTCACACTTAGTATTCCATTGAAAGGCGCTTCTTACGGGACTTGGAAGAAGAGCGGCACTTATCACTTGCCCTTTTTGGACCTGGCAAGAAGCAGCGGCTATCCTTCCGTCGGGCGAACTTCGCTATACGATGGCGTGGCATGTGCGAGCCACGACCTTTATTTTATGCGGATTTGCTTGATTCCTCGGTGGTTGACTATGAAACCTAAATTTTCCGGTGATACCGAAGGCCACACTTGGTGGATTCGATTTTCATGTTGTAGTTTCGAATGGAACACCTCGGATAGATGGTATGGGCTAAATTTTGTGATTGGACTTCTGACATGTCATCTATGTACACTTCATAGTTGTGCCTATACATACGGAACATCCGTTTCACCAACCTCCCAATCCTCACGTAGCTCGTTCTTGAGCGCGAAACGGCATCACCACGATAACAAATAGGTTCACTGCGCCCGTAGCGAGCGAGGTTTTCTCTTAGTCCTTTGAGTCCATCGATCTGGTTGTAGCGGAAAAGCATCCATAAAGCGAGTTCGTGGCCGCGATGGCATCTGATAAGTCGGTCGCGAGAGGAAATTGTCACTGAATGCTGATGTCGGTGAAGTCGATCACGGTCATGCCTGCGGTTGCTTTCTTGGCGAGTCTGACGTTGGCTAGCCATTCGAATTATTCTACCTCCGCGTCGCTCACGCCTGTAGGAGTTTGCGACTTCCTACGTTGATGGCTTGTCGCTACGGCGGCGAAGCTCCTCCTCTTTTGTTTGATTGGCTTGAAGACGGTGACATTATTTTGTGGGTGATGCAGTAGGATCGATTTCCCTCCCATGTCTGCCTGCTTCCATGCGAAGACGTCTTTATTTTGTCTTAAAAAATGGATAAGGAGGTTTTGAGGTCTTGAGCCTGGCTTGGAGCTGATATAGGCGAGATGTTTAGGGTGGGTCGATCCGGCGATCTGGGTTCCGGTTCCTCTGAGAGACTCGGGTCAGTGGTACCTCGTCCAGCGTGTCCGACTCGTAAATATATGTTGTGTGGCCGTTTTTGTTTCATGGATGCTGAGTAGCATTCCCTAGCCACTCATTGATCTCCTCGAACCATTCCTACCCCGTTTACGGTAGGGAATTTGATCATCATGTGGTATGCGGAAGGGATGGCTTTTATTGCATTGAGAGAGATGCGCCCGACCGCATGTTGTAAGCGAACGGGCGTCCCCAAGACGAGGAATCTGTGAAGTAGTCGTCGCACTGGCATGGTATCTCTTGAGTGAGTACGATTGTATTGAGCCTAGATTACAGCACCACGGAGAAACCGCGAGATAGTGTTGGGCTCTAGTTTCTCATCCTGAGTGCCCGTTTATCGAAGGTGACTCGAGATGTCTCCAGTGAACTCCGTTGTCAATTAGGACGTCAGACATTTTATTGGCCCATGACTTATCGAACTACCAATGGGTCGTCATGAGGATCTTTGGCATCCTCAGAGGATCGTCGAAGAATGTGATGGATGTGTCGGCCGCGGTAGTTTAGACAACGCTTGAATTTCCGCTATCTCTTGCTAGGCGCGATCTTTGCGTAGATGGGCCTTGGTGGCCCGGATTCCCTCCTCTGTGAATCCCCACGAGATTACTGGATTCCCCCAGGGTTGTTAGTCTTTGATCGTCGTCTGTCGAGATAATTGGTTCTTTGGGCGGGAGTGCAGTTTTGAGTTGATTCTGAGCACGATTTTCGGGGGATATGAGTCGGAGGTATCCGCGTATTAAATACTCTATTTCTTTGGGTTGTATGGTGTTAAATGGAGAAGTGTCAGTAGTCACACATGGAACTCACAATACTTGGAGTTGTCTCTTGTTGCGGGGTTTGACTTCATTTGAGTTAGCCACCTCAAGAACTATTCGTTTCGGTACTTAGCCTTCGAGGACTGTGATGCGAGATTGTTAAAGGGTGGCTTGAGGAGGAATAAACAGTCTCGTCGTCTTCGGATTGCGGTGGGTGAAGACGATCTGCGAGGTTCCCACCTTTTGGGGATCGTTCTCCATTTTTCTTTGGAGATTCTTCCTGGTCGCCTTGTCTTTTGGGGCCGTCCTCGTCGTTTATGCGTCGGCTTTTTACGTATGAGTGGAAGAGCTCTCTTTCTTGGATATGAGGGATTCTTCACCGTTAATATACTTCTTTGCTTTTGCGAGCACCTCAGCCATGCTTGCTTGGGGATTTTTGGAGATGGAAAACATCAAGTCTCTCAACTGCACCCCTAAGCCAGCAATGAATGCAGTGATCGTGAACTTCTCATCTGGTATGTCTACCTTTAGCGACTCGGCATTAAATCTTTGGACATAAGACCTCAGGCTTTCTTGCGAGCTTTGCTTGATGGTCAGCAGATGGTAACGGCTTCACATACGTCACGGCCGCGATGAAGTGAGAAGGCGAATGTAGTGGGCGGCTCTCTGAATAGGAGATTGGCGACGGTGGAAGCTTGATGAAAGCCATATGACAAGAGGCTGGGCCTTGCAGGGTGATAAGCGAAAGCTCTGCATCGCGCTCGGATCTTGATACCCATGCGGTTCCATTTGGTTTTGTAAGTGTTGAGATGATCGTGGGGTCACGGTACCATCGAGCGCTTCCGCCCTGTGGCATTGAACTTGGTACGGAAGGGAAGTGGAATTACCTCATTTGTGAAGAGATTGATTCGATTTGTTGTACCAAAATTATCCATAGTGTCGAGTGCGTCCTCTTATTACCTCCTTCCTGCAATTTGACTCTTGTTGGAGCGCGAACCTCTGTTCCGTGGTGCTCTCTGCCGCTAGCGAGGGTGATCGACAGTTCTTCGTTCCCGACATGCTCTCGGGTGTTGCCGTTGCCACTCCCTCCGAGGGCTAGATGTGGTCCATGCCCGGGCTCGGAATTTGGACCTCTGCTTGTTTGACACCTCGGGGAATGTCGTGTAGTTGCGCGGTGCCCCTCACGAGGAGAATGTTGTGACAGCCTCTTTGTGTATGCATCGGCTTCAGGTGGGTGTTGTATCTTTGAATCGGTGAGTTGTTAACTTTCTTCCATTGGACGTTGATTGGTGAGGTGAAGTGCCTCCAACTCGTCCGTGTTGGCCTGCATTGCTTCTAATGCGCCGGGAGGTCGGTTGTCGGCGTTGCCTGGTTAGTCCTGCATCCTTGGAGGATTAGCGTTGCTCACAGCGTGTTCGTCGATACCATCGATGGCCCGAAATCAGGTTATATTTGTAAAGACTTCTCGTTCCTGGTTGACTCAATGATGATACTTTTCAATCGGGCCCGGTGCGGAGAGTGTAGCGTCGTTGGTCGGATCACGGAATTTCTTGACGGATCCCAGGTTGCGAACCCCGTGGGATGCGTCTAGGGCGAGTAGGATCGTTGCAATCCTTTGGTACTGCGGGCTTTGGACGTAGCAACTCCCTCTGCTAGCTGAGAAAGAAAGGGGGTCGACGGGGCTTCGCCTGGAGTGGCGCTCAGATACTAAGTGAGTTTCTTTAAAGGGAAAAGAGGGAAATTTGCTTAGAGGCGAATGTGTTGCGTATGTTTGCATTGTGAATATAAACGTACCTTTCACCAAATGGGGCTGGCCTTGTATTATAGTAGATGTTCAACTAGTTGGATAGTGACTAGGATTTGTTCCCTTTGGATGGGATATTTTTTGTTATTATCTATATCGGATTTGGTAAAGGATATAGAAAGAGCAGTTTATTTGGGATAATCTTCTTTCCTTAGTGGGGGATCTGGTTTGATGATGAACTGTTATTATCTTTCTTTCCTTATTGATGAGATTTGGTTGGATTTGCAGGATAATATATTCTATTTCCCTTATCTTTGGGGCTTCCCATGGCCGACCTTTGGGAGGTGAGCAGTTGGATCTTCGTGAGTTGGTACCAAAAGCGAATCTTTATGCGTAAAAGGGCGAATATCTTCCAATGGGCTGCTGCTCTCACGCTGTTGGAAAATAAATCAAAGCGCTTGTGAGAATTAGGTTTTAAAATTTTTCGAAAAATCTTATTTTCGGGAACCTATGCAAACATATTAATATCGAGTGATGGTCGGATCTATACATTCTCTAGCATTATAGGAGATTTGTTGGCTAGTAGGGTTGAAACAACTCCACCTGCACCCCGGGGTCTTGATTCCGACCTCCTTACTTGAGGTGTGTGGGCGCAGCGATTCGAGACCGAACAATACACTGCTAGTTTTTACTTGCCTAGATCTAACACTGGTAGCTCAACAGTTGAGGCAAGGGATCTCACAAAAGGGGAAGAGACTCTCTAGGAGCTCGGGTTTGTAGAAAAACCTCCTTTTTTTCTTTTTCTTTTGTTTCTCTTCTCGAGGCGACCACCCGGAAATATATCTTTATGGGTTTTTATAGGCGTTTTCAAAATCTTATTGCACCCGGACTAAGAGAGGCAATTAATAATATTTAATATTCTTAAATTCAAATCCTTATACGAGATAAAAATGAATTAATAATATTTAAAATTTAATTCAAATCCTTATCGAGATAAGAAGCGAATTAATTATATAATGTAAATTCAAATATTATTACCTTCTGAATTATTTCCTTATTCAATGAGCAAACGAATTAAATTCGAATTTAAATAACATGTTGTTATTTGTAATTTAAACAATCTCATCATTTTAAATTACTACGAGAGAGTGCAATTTATTCCAAATCATGAATCGTTCATTGTAGTAATATAGGAGGTGGAATTGGGACCCGAAATGGACTTGTAATTTCAAAGCTCAGTAAATTCAAATAATTAATTAAACTCTTTGTCAATTATTTTAATTTATTAATTTCAGAGTTATTCCACTAAAAACTTGAGGGTGAACTCTTGTCCTTCTGATGTCGATTTTACTTTCGGAGATTTAGAGTGTCCATTGATTTAATCATTACATGTGGTTCTATCCTCCGAAAAGTGGTTCCTCCAACTAGAGTGGTGAAATTCTTAGTTTTGCCCCTCTGAGTATATCTTGATCCTTAAGTTCCACATTAATCCCACTAGTGAACTGATTAATTTATAAACTTGTTATAAATTGGCGCTTAAAGCGTTGAGTTCGAACCCCGACAAGAACCAAGCGTCGGCTTCCGCATAGGAAGGGTTAGTTCCATGTCTATAGTTCACATTCGGTACGCCACATCGATGGGCCTCCCGAAGACACAAGTATTGGGCCGCCATTTCATAACGAGCTTTAACCCATGACTCAAGAGCCCGATTGACATAAGCGAAGTCTATGACTACTCAGGATTGAGATTGATCTGCATATGATCATCTACCGTATTGAATTCTTGAGACAAACGGTATTTAAAATAATTAATGCGTAGCAGTCTGTCTTTATATAATCTTATATATATGGTGCCTCCACTTTAATGTCGCCACATTAGTGACCGGATTAAAGTCACTAGTCTCAAATGATAAGCGGACCGCCCAGTAATATTTGAATTTGAAGTCCCCAGAGCTTCAATTAATTTATTACAGTTGATATGAGATTGAAATAATCCACAACCTCGATCCTCGTGTATGGCGGTTATACACGAGGTTATGGTTACATTAATAAATCTGGGATTTTCTGGCGTTTTCATTCATACATTATGCCTGAAAATAGCTAAATGTAATAAATACGACACTTTTATTAATTTCATCAGTATTAATTAATTCATGCTTTATGGGCATTATCCCTGACAATCTCCCACTTGCTCTAAAGCATGTGAGACATGTCTTTTAAACCCATCCCAGATAAGTGATTAGTGCCCAAAAAGTGCTATTTTAGATACATCCAAGATAGGTTTGAAAAGGTACTTTTCTTGCGCTAATCATGTCAATTAAGCCCGATTGATGTGATAACGAGGTCATAGTTCCCTTGTGCCATTTTAGAGGCTTGTTTTTGGTGATTTTGCGGGTCTTTGCGTAGGTCATTACTTGTGTTTAAGTGTGACAAAGATATGGCAGGTACAAAGATAAGATTGTTTTCAACTAAGTAAAATAAAATTTGAGTGGATTTTGAGCGATGAATGCGTGAGATGCGATGAAAAAAAAAAAGAAAAGAAGCCAACGACGATCGAGATTTTCGCTATGATTGCGAAATTTCGTTTGGGATTAACGAAAATTTATAATCATGAAAATTTCGCAATCCTAGCAAGTGAGAATTTTAGCTAAGTGCGAAATTTCGGTAACCTAGCGAATTCTTTGTGCCTAGCGAAAATTTCTATTCATATCTCTCACGATAATTTGGCTAAGTGTGAATTCTTGTGTCATGAAATTTCTCAATTTCGCTATCTCTGTAGAATTTCGCTAGGCTGAAATTTCGCTAAACTATGAGAATTTTAAGCTATACTAAGCGAAATCCTGCATAAGCGAATTCACCCTTTGTGATTTTTGTATATTTGATCCTAAATGGCCACGTTTTGATGTATTACCATTTTAGCCCTTATGTAATCTCATATTTTAGGTATTTTGGTAGTTTCACACTTTGGGTTGTACTATATAAACCCCCACAAACTTGTAACCCTAAGCAACTTAGAAGAAACTTTTCATTTTATAAAGTTTCCGCGTCATATCTTTCATTTAGGGTTTTATTTGCTCTCTTCTCTCTCACTCTTTCTTTCATTTTCTAAGTGCCCGAACACACCCCTTGAGGATGGCTGACTCAAGTTGCCCGCTGAAACCTCATGGCTTTGAAGAAGGGGAGGGTGGCTAGCTTAGTTTTGGGGTTTGTTCTGCGGGTTGTACTCATCTTGCTCGTAATCCCAGTCTTGCATTTATGGTTCCATACCTTCAAACTAGGGTTTAGCCATTTAATGTTGTTCCTTTGATGCGATACTTGCCATGCCTTTGGGGTTCGGTGCATGTAATGCTAGATGCAGCGATATTCTTTAGATACCATTTACGAGCCATTGAAATGAGGTTAAATGCTAGGGTTTTAAAAGCTGAATGGGACTTTGGATCTTAGTACTTGGTTTGACTCAAATAGGAGGAGTGGTTCTAGGGTTAGGTTTATAGTTAAAACAAAGTCGGTTTGGCTTTGGTATAGGTGCATTTGCCCAATCTGAGGAAATAACGAGGACACCTTAATACCCCGTGTTATCAAGTAGTGACCCCGAGCCTTCAAAGTTACCATTCACATTTCATAAGAAACCATTCTGAGTTGGTCGGTGAACATCTGACCCCACGTTTTTAACAAAAATCCAAAAATCAAACAAAGCCTCGCCATTTTCAAACAACGTGCTAATCATTCGTGGGATGAAAACCCATCCGTGTTTGACCACTGAAGCCGTATCTTTGCGGTAGCTTGACTACGCGGTAGGGCTAGGAAAACAAAATTTTGTTACAGTTAAAGCTCACCCTACCGTGGCACGAATCAATAAGTGACCCTCAAACAATTTTGCATGTAACGTCTTACGTTGCGAGAAGGCGGAGATGCGCGAGGTTTGTCGGCGCGTGTATGGCTGTGGCACATCCCGTCATGGTGCCTGATCTCTCTGTCGGACGATACTTCCTCTCTGTATATTTCCCTCTCTTGTGACTCCTTGGTTCTTTGGGTTTGCCACGGCTCCACTGTTGTCCGCGATGAAGTACTATGGGGTTTTATCATCTATTTGGAACAACTTCGGATACGTAATGAACTTCTTGGTACGGGGCCAAGCTTCTTTAGGCGCCTGGCCGTCGGCTTCTATGGTAGAATCTGCGATCTTTGGATTTTTTGACACTTCTCACATGCCATAGCTCCACCACCAGGTGAATCTTGACCAGTTGACTCGTCGGCAATGCGACATGAAGTCGAATCGTATATCTATGGGATTAATTCGACACACGAATAAATCAACATATAGTTTCGTTCTCCTATGCTTGAGAATGTGCTTTCTGCGCTTAATCCGGTCTTGACCCGAGGTTGGATTGGTAACTTGTTGTGATTCTCCGCATAGCGAGATGTGCAGTCTTGTACGGCATGGCATACATGAGGCGCCTTCTTAGTGTAAGAAACTAGATACCATGTCACTCTTCTTCTGAGGTGTAAATGAGACCTTTGCTCACTAGAAGGGCAATTCCACTGTCGAATTGGTAGTTGACCTTTACTTGAATTACGCGCCAGCAAGACCAACACCTTATCAATATAAGATGCCGAGGCGATTAATCGGAATTACATTCTTATGATCCTTATGATTTGAATCCGAGTACATAACTCAAACATACAAATCTTTCATTTGAAACTTTTCGGCTAGCCGTTTCTTTACGTCGAGACAGTAATCACATATCATTCTGATGGTAAGATATCATCTGTGCAACTTTAAAAAGACTTCACTTTGGTTTCCTTGATGTACTTGTAGACACAAGGTTCCATCAACATTTTACTTTCGAAAGCAAAAGTTTTGATGATCTCAATAAACCTTAGGTTCAGACCTTGAAGCTTGCTTAAAGCCCATAAATGGGCTGCGAAACTATGAGACTTTCTATCTTGGCCTTGACTATGAAACCCTGCTAGTTTGCATCATATAAATGCTTTCATCAGATAACCATTCAAGTCTTGGCGTCCGTTTTGCCATATCTCATAATCGAAGCGACGATGGAAGAAGGATGCGAATGGATTTAAGCATAGCTACGAGGAAAGTCTCTTCATAATCGACTCCTCCTTTGTGTATAATAGCACGGGCTACTAGTAGTGCTTTGAAAAGAAGTCTCCACTCCCGTCGCACCTCTTTTTTCTTATGAATCCATTGCACCGATGATGGGGATCGACTCGAGGAGATCTCTGAGTTCCCAGACAGAAGTGGAATACATAGATTCCATTTCTTATTCCATGGTTGTTAGCCATTTGTCCTTATCAGGATCATCCATCGCATGCTTGTATGACAATGGATCGTCATCACTAGTATCGGTTACAACAACATTTGCTTCACCGGCCCCTGTGTAGCGAAGTGGTTGTTTAGAAACCCTACACATTCCCGTCGAGTCTGATGACATCACCTTATAGGATCTGTAGTCTGCTGTTCGTTCCTTGTGCTGATTCTTGGTGCGTGGTCTGGATTGATCGAGGATTGTAGCATTCCTCCCCGAAATGCAAGCCTACTTGAGAGTTTGAAGTTTGCCATGTAGTCATTTTCAAGAAGGTGGCATTCATCGATAAATATTTCATATCTTGAGAATTTGTCAAAACGAGCCCTCCCTCGTGCCTTTGGGGTAACCAACAAACATACATACTTCTGTTCGCGGTTCTAGCTTCAGTCTTTCCTTTCAGCACGTGTGTTGTACACCCCATATCTGTGGATATAGCGTAAAAAGTGGGTTTATGACCACTCATGCTTTCTAAGGGTGTGTGTTGGATAGACTTAGAGGGAACCACATTTCAATGCAAGGCCTTAGTTTGCGGCGCATATCCCGAGAATGATAGTGGCAATGAGAAGTAGCTCATCCCTTAGGGCCTAACCATATCAAGCCTTGTTGATTTGCTTCTTTTCACGCCACGCCAGTTACATTTGTGGCGTTCAGTCTTTATGGTGGGATACAATGCATGCTTTCGATTCAGTGATCCTTGAACTGTATGAGGTATTCACCTCCTCGATCCGTCGAAGGCATATGTGGTTACCTAGGCTGTTCCGCTAGAATTCTTAAACTTTCCAAAGTTTCGCATTTTTCAGATTAGTAAAACATACTGCATTCTAGAATAGTCAAGCCAATGAAAGTGACTCAAGTATTTCAGAATCACTAGCTTGGACATTCGCAGGTCCGCTGCATATCCGGAATGTACAAGTTCAAGTGGTTCCTTCATTTCTAAAGCCTCACGAGAAAGATCTCTTGTTGCCATTTCAGCCTGCATGTGATCTCACAGACTGAAGATTGCCAACTTTAAATTTTTAAAGGACCATCCTTACCGGGGCCTGGTTAACTTATCCAGCTTATATGTCCTAAATCCCTGTGTTCCATAAATATAATATCATTATCAAGAATCTGCTTCTAAAGCTTGTGGATGTTCTACTCTAACAGTCAAGCAGCTATGAGCTTCATTTGTTTGGCCTTAAATGTAAAGCCCATATTCATTATTTGCATGACAAATGTTTAAACCATTTCCGAAATAAATAACTGATTATTATAAATGAAACAAGAACAATTGTTCATACAACTTAGAAACTGAATCAAATTTCTCCAATCCAGAATGCACAAACATCGCTCAAAACAAGAAATTTATTCCCCATTCTAAACGAACAAATCCCATCTCCAACCGGCCGCACACGCCGCCCCATTTCCGACTACCACGAAAGCACTCCCACGCTGAAGCTCCCTAAGAACTAAGCATCTTCAAAGAAGAACAAATATGGTTAGTGGACCCTGAATCAATTATCCAGGATTGACTATCAACTTCCACTAAATTAGCTTCTAAAACCAGTAAATCAAATTTACCTTTCTTTTTCTCCTTCAATTCGAAGAGATACTTGTTACAGTTTCTCTTCCAATGCCCATCGACTCCACAGTGGAAACATTTTCCTTTGGGTTTCTTTTCTTTGGAGTCCTTCTTCTTATCGCTTGCCTCGGGAGCACCGCTCGTCTTCCTACGTAGGCACTCCTATTGTTTTTTCTCTTCTTCTTATTGTTAGAAGAGGATTTAGGCCTCGTTCTCAAGAACATTTGCTTCACTCTTTGAGTCCTTGTCTTCGAGATGGCTCTCGGTTGCCTGGTAAATTCATTCAAAGAACACCGGGTTACATTCAGTCCGGGCCTTGTTCATAACATAGTTGCTGGTGAATTGAAGGAAATCAGGAGTGAGTGAATCCAAAAAGATATACTCACTGACGCGCTCTCATCTATTACGGCCCCAGCTGCAGCCTCGCCCCCTCATTTATATGATTAGCCATGTTCAGAACATGGTCACGAATAGGGAGTACTCTTTACCTAATCTTCTCGCTCATGTACTTTCTAGTAGCTCACGACGCCGACTGCTCGATTGCTTCCCAAACATGCTTTGGAGGGAATCCAATCCAATGGCGCTTCCATCCTCTCATGTTTTAAATTTTTACTATCGCCCGACATGTCGCTACATATAAGCCCGGCTTTGTTATTGGCTTCTGAATCCAACGCTCATATGGTTCTCAAGACACTACGAAGCGGCATTGGTCATGGTGTTCTACAGATATTCCTCAATGAGAACAAATATATTGTTCTCGCAGACCAGCACGATATTAACATTACTTTTCCACTTTACAAAATTATCGCCGGTTAAGGATTCATTCACGAGTAAAGCAATTATGGGGTTTGAGGCAGACAATATTGCTGAAATTAATTAAATAAAAACGTATTTATTCCAAGCAGCAGAAGAAACATCAAATATATTTTGGAATAGTAAACGTGATGCATGAATGCATAGAAATTAAAACACATAAAACAAAAAAATACTAATCCAAGGTGTTAACCTACAATTAATATGCCGTAGGTAGGTCATACTAATTATAAATTAAATTTGAGATTATTCCCAAATTAATAAATGAGACTCAAAATATCTCATATTTTCCCTCATTTATTAACTACCTTTATTTCGGTCAAGATACAATTAACCGTTTAATTGTATCTTCTTAAGTGTGACCCATCGTTTCAGGTTCTAACAACTTAACCCAAGATTGCCGCCGTAGGGTAGGTCAATCTTGGAATACATCATCCAAACCCTATCGCAAAGGAAGTGCAACAATGATATTATCCCAGGTGGACACCCTCCATAGGGAGGACGTAATCAAGGCGTCACTTGTGGCTTCACCTAAACCTCACTGTTGGACTAACGATGGAGACCGTAGGGGCACATTGTCACATGCCCTTCTCCCACTAATATTTTAAACTTATGTGTTTTCTGGGGCTTATAAAACATCATATGTTTTATAATCCTAGCAAATTATTATATCCTATATAATTAATTACTAGGTTATAAGAATCTAATTCTATTAAATTAAATAGGCGTATAGAGTTCAATCTAATTGGACCTAGGTTTATTAGTTAAAACTAATCCAATCTAATTGGGCTCTAACCGGGCTTTAGGTAAACCTAGCCTATAGTGCAAAGTGGCCCACCTTTAACTAACTTTAAGTTCAAACATATTCAGCCTATTGTTTATTTACCATCTTTTTTAACAAAATCAATCATTTTATTAAATTGAATAATCTAGGTTACACGGGCCTAACTATTAACCACGCAAGCTCAAATTAAATTAAATTGGAAATTACCAAGTTTAACTGTAAGACCCGAGAAATTCCAATTTCTGGAATAAGGGCAAAATCGTAATTTTGATTACAAAATTGTAATTACGGTTAAAAATCAGTAATTAATTCTCTAGATCTCGGATGACAAAACAGATTGTACCGTTGGAATTGTCTCGCGAAATCTAGTCAACACGTAAAATTTCAGAATTTTACGAGACAATGAGTCGGCACGTTCGAGTATATCGCGCTTCGTGTCAGAATCGATTTTCGATGCGACGAAAGGCACATATAGCATGTACTCATGTACCATAAGTGGTATGAGTAGAGAAATGATGAAAATGGGTGGCCGAGATAGTGCCAAAAATCAAATCTGGTAAAAGAAGGACGTAAAGGTCATTTTGTTGAAAGTTTAAGTCACTAAAGACAAATTAGTGAACATGGCCCATCTTCTCCAAATTAAACAAAAGGCAAAAACGTGGGGGTCATTTGGGGGAGATGCAGTAGGCGTGGAGGAGACCAAAATGTGATTCTAGAGAGAGAGTCTCTGACTTCTCTCTAGAAATACACGCGATCGGGCCGCTGATTTCCTCGACGAGCAAGAAGGAAAACGTTTCCACGCGAGCAGTGCTACGCTGACCCCGGGTTATGAAGTTTTTGACAACTCCAAGAGGTAGGATTTTCCTACTTCTGGCGCTTTTATTCCCATTTTTAAGGGTTTTCGATGTTTCGTTGGTTTGAGGTCGTAAGGGGTTGTTTTGATCGTCCTTAAAACTCGTGGATCACCGTGGGAATTTTTGAGATTTTTAAGTTGGTCGACCGCCTGTAAACTTAAGTGGGCTGTTTGTGGAATTTTGGCATTAAAATGCATGCTTGAGATGATAGCTTCTGAATAGTCGCTTTGATCGCCTCAAAACATGGGACCTAAGTGTTAGAATTTCGGGGAGCCGACAGGCACCCAGATTAATCGCTACGACCGGTATGGGTCCTTTTTTGTGATAATTTATTCAATAAATTGCGCTTTGGTGTTTATGAGACCGTAATGGTAAGAAATCTCGTTCCAAAAAGTGAAACCGAGAATGACATGTGGGCTGCCCGCGGGATGTACCACTGGTTTCCTGGATTGTTAAAAACAAATTCCTGAGCCAGGTGAAACGCCATAAAAGGTCCATGTGTCTTGGCATTGAAATTGGTGGTGAATCAATGACTTGTATGTAGGAATTAATTTTGGAGTTGGTTGATCAAAGAATTATTAGGTTAATGCTTGAGGTAGCACACAATGACACAATTATATAGAATTAAATTCTGTGTTGTTCATTGGTGATGATTATGATTTGCCCAAGTGAGCTAGATTGGGTGATGATCGTATGGAATTACATGTGTAATTATAGTTGATTGAAAATATGCATATTGGCATATTGTGTAAATGAGTTTGAAAATGGCATAATGCATTTCATATGCACTGGGTAGCCTAGAATTAGGTGTGAGTGCATGACAAGGTATTTTTGTAAAAACGGATATGGTTGCGAAAAGGAATTTCACAGGATGATATTCCGGAGAATTGGGTTGGGAGATGGGCCAACAGATCATTTCGGATGAGGACCATGACTGTTTCGAAAAGCTCACCAACCAATTCACCTCGAAGGGTAGTCCTATTATTTTACCGAATATTTCGGTAGTATATTTTCAAGAACAAAAGTTTTGTTTTGAAAATGATTATTTTCTCATACATGGCTTAGGCAAGTGTGAGTGAGTCGGTGAGGACTCGTGACATGGGGTAATCATGTAGACATTCAAGTAGGATCATGTATTTACTTTGGAGCATCAGACCGCACTTAGGGTGGTGGTGAGTAGCCCACTTAGGCGATTCTCCCATCGAGTTTAGCTCACTCCCCGTCGTGGGACCCCTTTATTTTCAGTACGTGGAGCTACGAAGACGATCCATTTTTGAAGAAGCCGGTTTGTGGCGTTTGATATGGACATAACACATGTATTAGAATTGTAGATTTTAATATATGTTTGTATAAAATAAAAGTGTAATCAACTATTGAATTATTGGGAGATAATTGAAGAATAGTTATGATAATTGATCTTATGAGTATTGGTTTATGAGCCCAAGAGGCAATTTTACTCATGTTGGGATATATATTGCATATATTGGATTGTTTGGGGGACAGTTAAGGTGAAAAGTTATGTATTTGGGTAGAGCTCCCGTACAAAGGAGACTCTCGCTCGATTTCCTAAAGTGGCGTCTGCAACCCGACATCCATCAGGTATTCAAGTAGTCGACAAAATAAATCTGACCGTTTTGGGCGTCACATTAACTATTAAACTATATCCATTATTTAATTTATTATTCAGCGGCAAATAAACAAACATTCCTAGTAGAACATGTTTCTAAAGGATGGTATGCATGATACAATATGGTGGGCATTCATGTATGACATGTTATATGTAATGTAAGTATGTTATCCCACTGCATCTCATACATTTGATAACATAAAGTAAATAAATAAATAAAAGTAGGCCGGGTGTTTTGGGTATTTCTAATAATTACAACCTTTGAAAAAATAATGGAAAAAATATTTAAATTACATAATGGGCTTCTTACAATTACATAATTCCCAAAGTCGCCCATCTTCATGTCCAAGCCCGCTTGTGTACTTCCGTCCACCAAGAATACAAAAATCCTATGCCATTAATGGCTTACACAAGATCTAGGGAAAATAAGTAAAACCTAACCCAAAACATCTATATAATTAACGAATCTCTCATCCATCCATACACAAACACAAATAATCACATTAAAATATGCAAGAATGCCCACTATGCATGAATCAAGAAAACAATTTTCTTAAACACACAAAAATATATTAATATGCATTTACATGGACCGCCTGATACCAGCCGTTGGAAATAAAATCAAACGCAGCGGAATTCAGGGTTTTAAAATTTTTCCAAAAATCTTATTTTCGCAGAACCCAGTAAACACATATTAATATCAAAAGGTGAAGATCATATTCATAATTAAGCACGTTATAGGAGATTTGTCGGGCTAGGCAGGGTTGAACAACTCCCGCACCAGTGAATCTTCACCCGACCTCTCACTGAGGTGTGTGGGCACCAACGATCTCACTCCGCAACAATACACTCTAGTTTTTCTACCTGGATCTACCTTGCCTCGCTTTCAGGATCTACCTCGCGCACTACCACATGAGGCAAGGATCTCTCAAGGGAAGAGACTCTCTAGAGCTCAGTGGTTTTGAAAACCTCCTTTTTTTTTCTTTTTCTTTGTTTCTCTTCTCTCCTCAAAGACGACCACCACGAAATATATCTCTCGCCTCGGGCTTTTATAGATCGCTTCAAACTTTACATAAGGAAACGAATTAATTATATTTAATATTCTTAAATTCAAATCCTTATCGATAAGGAAATGAATTACTAATATTTAAAATTCTAATTCAAATCCCATCGATAAGGAAACAAAATACTATATAATAACAATTCAAATATTATTGACCCTTTACAGATTATTTCCTTATTCAATAATTAAATTCGAATTTAAATAACAACTAATTGTTATTTGTAATTTAAAATAATCTCATCATTTTAAATTACTACAAAGAGTGCAATTTATTCCAAATCATGAATCGTTCATTATAGTAATATAGGAGGTGGAATTAGGACTCCATGGACTGCATTTCAAGTCTAATAAATTAATAATTAATTAAACTCTTTAATCAATTATTTTAATTTATTAATTTCAGAGTTATTCCACTAAAAACTTGAAATTGAACTTTGTCCTTACAAGCTTCGATTTTACTCGGAAATTTAGAGAGTGTCCATTAATCATTACATGCAAGCCTCTATCCTCCAAGAAGGTTCTGTATAATCAGAGTCTGTGGAAATTATCGTTACTCTCCAATTCATCTTGATCCTAAGTTCCATTAACTAATTAGTGAACAATTAATTTATAAACTTGTTATAAATTACGCCAAACTGCTCGGGCCTGCACCAACACTTAAGGGAACCAACTGGCCCAAATCTCCACAGGAAGGGTTGGATTCCATGTCCATAGTTCACATTCCCAAATTGTGATACATTAATGGGCCTCTAAGACACAAGTATCAGCTCCATTTCATAACTGGCTTTAACCTGACTCAAAAGGCCCAATGACATAAACGGTGAGTCTATGACTACTGTGGATTGAGACTCCATCTCGCATATGATCATCTAGCGGTGCCGCTTTGAATTCTTGAGACAAACGATATTTAAAATAATTCGAAAATCGCGCCTCGTCCTGTCCCATAATCTTATTATATATGTGCCTCCACTTTAATGCACGCCACATTAGTGACCCGATTAAGGCTACTAATAATGATAGCGACTCGCCCCATAATATTTAATTTGAAGATCCCCAAACTTCACTAATTTATTACGGACAATATGCGATTTATAATCCATAATCCCGATCCTCTCGTGTATAATCGTTATACAATCGAGGTTGGTGGTTACATTAATAAATCTGGGATTTTCTGACGTTTCATTCATACATTATGCACAAAAATAGCTAAATGTAATAAATACGACACTTTTATTAATTTCATAAAACATAAATTCAAATTCATGCTTTACAGGGCACTATCCCTAACATCCTTTGGGGTTTAGCGAGTGGGCCTGCGTGTTTCGTTGGGCTAGGCTCTTTCTTGGACCTGGTGAGTGGGCCCTGTGAGCCTTATTTTTCAAACCCTATCAGGTAGGAATATGCAATAAAAGGAATTCACGACCCATGTGGGACAACTATTTTCCTCTTACAGAAAATTCAATTTTAACTCACTACTTGTTGTTACTTGCCTACTATTTTATTCTCTTTCAATTTGAACTTCAAATATCATTATATTTATATTTATATTTTAATTTTAATAAATTAATAATATAAAAAACAAAAAAATAAATTATTGATATATAATTTTATATATATATATATATATATATATATATATATATAATATTGATTTAAAATAAATATATATATATATTTCTCAAAAAATATTTATAAATAGCTAAATAAAATGATAGAGTATTTTCTAAAATTATAAAAGTTATTTTTTTATATATATAAAAGTAGTTAGAATTAGATAAATTAACTTTCTTTTGTTTTGAATATATTTAAATTTAAATATGAGATATATTTTGATAAAAATTCAAATATCAATATATTTATATTTGCGTTTTAAGCTTAATAATATAAAAAACAAAATTTTATTTGTGTGTGTGTACATATATATATATATATATATATATATATATATATATATATATATATATATATATATATATATATATATATATATATATATATATATATACTGTTCAATCCACTGGACAACTATCGAACCATGACCAGTAATTTTTTGGCTCAATTACTAGTCCGGTTTTTAAAACATTGGGTGCACCAAGAGCTCCAGTTTTCTTTATTGAAACAAGAGCTTCAATTTTCATAATAGCGGCTAATATATCTACAAGGTCATATGGATACTAAAAATTGTTAGAATCTAAAAAATAAAAATATATTCATTATTATTGTTGTTGTTGTTATTATTATTTTTATTACTACTACTACTACACACACACACTTACCAACAAGATTATTAGCCTCCAAATAATGTTGAAGGCCCTTAAGCTCGATGAAATTATATAGATAATATGATATGTCAATGTTGGTTGGAGCCTCCTTTACTCAACTATGGACATATAACATCAACTCAAGGGAGTTATGCACATTTAGAAAGTTATGGATCACTTGCTTTGCTAATCCATTTGAGATGAAATATGTTATTCTTTTGATAAAATCATTCTCGAACATATCAACCACATCATTGAATAAAATAACTTGCATTTGTGCGTCCTATAAGAGGAGAAAGAAATATTTTTTATCACAACTTGGATAATGCAAAAAGTGAATGAAAGAAATATTTAAAAATCACATGCGATTAAATGTAGAGAGGGGAAAAGTCCTATTATAAGTAAATTTTGGTTAAACTCGTGACACCCCTTAAAACCCGAGATCCCCGCGACAACCCACAATCCTCGCTGGAATACCTTTGTAGAACACCGCACCCGATGTCACATCATCACATCCCATTTCTTAGATTGTAACTCAAAGGTACCTATATTAACTGCATACCCTTCCAGCATAGGCAATCATTTTCATATAAAATACACTTTAGATTATCTCATACAAATGGGCCATACGGTGAGTTTGATTACAACTCTTTTATACAAAAATATATACATGTCATAAGTGTGCTCAAAATAAAATACAAAATATAACCAAAGCCACAACCGATTTCCTTTAATCATGCGGTCCCGGATGAGGGTCAGCTACCTGCACAACTTGAAAGGGAGTCCCATGACTGGGTGAGCAAAGCCTAATAGAGTAAACTCCTACAAGGGTTACTCCTCACCTAAGTGCACATGAAATGCCGTGTTCACACAATAATACACACATTCCAAGTAAAACATGCAAGTCTATACCTGAAATTCTACATGCTATGAATGAGATGTGACTCATCATGCCCATGTCCCAAGTCCTCACCGACTCCCTCACACATGCATATGCCAAATGTGAAAACTCGTCATTGGTGTTTCACCCAATGAGCCTTTTTCCAAAACAAAATATTTTTGTTTTATAAAACAAAACCCATTGGATATGCCTACAATGTCAATTTGATTTAATCAAATCCGTGTGTTTATGCATTTGTGGCCACGAATTTTTGGGTTCTCACCGCAAGAAGCCGCATGCCTTTCCAACGCTTTTTGGACTTTCACCGTCGATTGCGTTTGAACCAGTCCAATTTTTTCACCCGATGAGGTATCTATCCCTTCTTGCTATGCCCAACACACGTATTTTTCATGCTATGCAACCATGAGACTCATTTTGGACTTTGTCCCATTACCAAGCTCATCACTCATTCACCAAGAATGATGAATGATCATAACCACGCACACACTCAACAACACAATGCACGTCCTCGCATATGCAATGCAAAATGCCAATGCATGCATCTCATGTTCATGTACAATGAACACTACTATTGAACAATTTATAAACCAGATTTCACAAGTACCATGGATAATTATATTGAAAACATATCATTTACAATCATTCATGCTAATATATATAACACAATATATTAACATATTTTTACAACACATTCAACATGTTATTTAATTTCCAACAAGAATATCTCAAAAAAATGTAAATTGATTAATAAACTAAATGCATTCTAGGCCAATATAAATCCAAATCATATTCTCACTTTGAAATAACTTGACTCACTTAGAAATTTTAGCTTTTGTTCTATTTTATTTATTTATTTTTGTCAACTTTCAAGACTATCATTAACGGCTATAAATTCAGTGATTACTACCCAAATAGTGTTGTTTCATACCCTTAACACTACAGCTTTTGAGCACTTTTTGCGTAGTAATCAACCTAATTAACCTAGTTGGCATGTTAAGGACCCAGAAGGTGCTATTGATCATTTATGGCAAATTTTGTAGTTTTCACAAGCTATGCCGCCTTAGACCGTCACCAATCACGGAGAATTCAAGCAAATCGAGTCAGATAAAAAATTGGAAGAAGAGAAGAAGAGAAGCAGTGTAGAGAAGAAAATAAGCAACCTTGGCAATTTCGCAAGGGTTGCGAAATTTTGCAAATTTCGTAGGGCTGCGAATTTTCACAACCTGGAATTTGGTTGCTATTACTGACTTTTTTTGTACTCTTTTATCTCTTCCAAATTTGTCCCTATGTAATAGTGATTCTCTTTTTATAAATTGTATTTGCAATATGGCATATATACCAGAGACAAGACTTTGTAATGATGAATTCATTGAAAAGTGAAGAAGCTTCTTGAAGAAGCCTCGTCTTTTTTCTCTCTCGCATTTTCTTTCATTTTCCTTCACTTTCTCACTGGCCAAACACCCTCTGAGGATGATAACTCAGAGGATGAGCCACTAAACCCCCTCCTTCCTTGAAGTAGAAGGCACTGGGCAAGGGAACCCGTTGGTAAAACAGGGGCCCTCATGTTTTCAACATATGTATTCTCTTTCATTGATGTTCTTTCTTCCAACTTTAGGTTTCAATCCCTTCGATTCACCTTGAATGGTTAGTATATGGTAAGCTTTTCGGGCTCATTGGATGCTTATTACTAGATCTAGTGATGTTCATTAGTTATCATTTATGAGCCATTGGAAGGTTACTCAAGGAGACATGGTTTTTAACTGATTGAGAACATTAATGGACATTGAATGCCATTTTCAAACGATAGTTATTGGGATCAAAATCCGATTCGGGAGGTAACTATAGGTTACTTTCCCCAACGCAAGGAAAAGACCTCGAGAACCCCTCATTTGCCCTAGGAACCCAAGCCCAATTGCCTAACACTTCAAGGGAATTCTTTCTATATTTTACTTTACTTTGGTTACAATTTCAAAAATCAAAACCCACTCTTTTAATCCAATCCCAATATCCAAATATTAATCACTGTAATAAAGATTAAATTTAGCTTCCACGAAGAAAACCCATCCCTGTGGACGATCCTAGAACCACTGTACTATAGTAGCTATGCTACGCTAGTACGAGGTGTTAGTTTATAAATATAGTTGATTCAAAATACCCTACAGGCTACACATAAGCACACGCGAATCATTCAGCCATTAAGCAGTCCTGAAACTTGGCTCGAAAACTGTTCCAAAAAATAGTTCAGAACAAAAATCCCTGCATTTCCGCCCCGAACCAAAATCGCCTGTGATATCACCTTCAAACTCCAACCCTGGATCATTCAAAACAACTTAATGTCCAAACAGTAATTCAGTCCAGGTTCGTCGAACTATTACCTAGCCATTTACAACTCTTAAATAAAGAGGAACTAGTATAGGAGAAAACCCCTACCTCTTGGAGCTTCGACGAAAAATTCGGATTTCGGTACCTACGTGTAGCTCTCGTTGCATGGACCAACTTTAGTTCTCAAACTATTGATTCGTGCCACAGTAGGGTGATCCGGAATCAACAATATTTATATCCTAAATTCTTCCTACTGTCGTAGCAAAGCTATCATAGTGATAGCGTTCTAGGGTCGAACACGTGGATGGGTTTTCTTCGTGATAAATGATTTAAAATGCGTTTAAAAAATGGTGAATTTCAATTTGGATTTCGTGGATTTGCTAAAAACAAAGGAGGGTTTTGATGATGAAAATTGAACCGAAGTAAAATAAGAAAAAAATAATGAAAGAAATCTCCTTGAAGTATCAATAATCGGGCTTAGATCCCAAAGGCAACCGAGGGTTTCCTGTGGTTCATTTCTCATAGTGAGGATGACCTATGTCATCTCCCGAACCCGATCTTCATTTGGGCCATAAAACCTAACCCAAAAATATTTATCCTTTTGAAAATGGCATCATCACATCGCTGGTCACCGACAGTGAAGAATGAGTCTCTTAGACTCTCCTTTCAATGGGTCATGAGGTCTAATGAATCTCAGTGGATCTAGCAATAAGCATCCACTGAACCCTAAAAGCTTACCAAATAATAGCCATTCAAGGGGATTCGAAGGGATCTAAACCAGTTAAAAGGAGAACACAGACGACAGTGACTACCTGCGTGAAAAACAGGGGACCTCCAGTAGCCTCCAGATCCTACACCCAGCAGCCTTCTGCTTCAAGGAGGAAGGAGTTTAATGATCATCCTCCGAGTTGTCATTCTCAGGGGTGTCTGGGCCGCCTTTAAAGTGCCAAGAAAATGAGAGAAAAGGGAGAGAAAGTGAGAAAGCGGGGAGAGCTTAAAGCTTCTCCCGTCAATTTTATTGATTGACGCTAGTTGGATTTTACAGAGCTTAATCGAGCTTTTATATAGTGCTCGTGAGAAAGGAAGTTACAAAAAACCAAAACCAAAGCTATTTGATTCGTGCCACGGTGGTGATCCTAATCAACAAAAATTTATATCCTGTTCTCCTACCGTCAGAATGTTCACTAAGAAGATAGCTGGGTTCAGTATCGAACACATGGATGGGTTTTCTGCATAAATGATTTAAGTGAAGTCAAAATGGTGAATTTGGCCTGGATTTTTAGGTGGTGATAAAAACGGGGTCAGGGTTTGCAAACTGAAAATAAAATGAAGAAAATGTAAAATAGAACTCCTCAAGTCTCGGCCACCGGTTTAGTGGTTCTAAGGCATTCAACATGTCCTCTGCCTTTTTTCCTCGCTGGGAGGATGACATATAGTCATTTCCGAACCCGCCTTCATTCGCATTAAAACCTAAACCCTAAAATTATTTCTTCTAATGTATAGCATCACGATACCCCTTAATGTTTCAAAACAGTTAAAACTATCACTCGGATCTAACCCTGTGTGCTCATAAATGACAACTAATCGGGCATCAAGTGATCTAACAAGAAGTATCCGTCGAACCTTGAAAGCTTGCCACCATCGGCCACCGTGGCACATCACAGTTGATTCAAACCCAAAACGTGAGATACGTAGTCGTAAAAGGGAATAAATGCTTGCGTGAAAAACAGAGGACAAGTGTTTTTACCTTCAAACATTCATCAGCTGGCCCTCCTCTTCAAGGAGGAAGAGTTCCACTGCTATCCTCCCCAGTTGTCATCCTCAGAGAGGAGGCTTGGTGTAGCCGAGAAAAATGAGAGAAAGAGGAGAGAGAAGAGAGAAAACTCAGAACCTAAAGAGAAAAGTCACAGGACTGAAGATTGAAAAGTTGGGTTACAACTTGTCCATAAAGCAGCTTATATAGCCTACAAGATGTGTGAAATACCAAAATAACCAAAATAATATGATTACATTGAGGGCAAATGGGAATTACAATAAAATCCAGGTCGCTTTGGATCAAAAATCAAAGGGCAACCAATTTCTATGCATAGTGAATTCCTCGCTTATCATAGCTTAATATGATAGCGAATTGATATCATAGCTTAAAATTACAGCAAAGCAAAATTTGAATTTTCACTACGCACGTAACTTTCGCCGGGATTGCAAAATTTTGCTACGCCATACGAAATTCACTGCTCCCCATCCCCGTGGCATCGCTCCATTGGCTCCTCGCTGCTACTATTCCCATCGGCACTATTCCATTTCGCCCTCATGCTTTGAAATTTTTCATTCCTGGGCTATTTAAATCGAGAAGACTTGATATGAAATTGATGGAAATCAACCCGACTTTGTTATGATTGGATTGACATGATAATTTGGCTTCCAATTCCTGCAAAAACTACAAAAACAGCCTCGAAATGCAATCATTAGTGCAATAGGGACCCGAACATGTCAATTGGGTTAATTATAACAATTAGTACACAAAAAGTGCTCAAAACCTATTAAAAATAGGGATCAAAATACCACTGTTTGGGCACTAATCACTATTACAAGGGATAAAATGGGAAGAAACCAAAAAAAATGCAAACAGAGCACAACGTCAAAAAGCAGGAATGGGCAGCAGTGGATGAATGTTGGAAAATGGTGAACAAAGGCATGAGACATGAACAAGGCGCCGCAGAAGGAAATTTCCCAGCGCCTCCACTCTTGTATTTTCCGCTTCTTCTCCTTCCTCGGGTCCCCCGACCAATGCCGTTTGACTCGAATTCTTCGCGGCTTAATCGACTAACAATTTCGCATAAAATAGCTTGCAAAAATTGAAAAATTTGCCACAAAATGCGATCAGTAGAATAACAGGGACCTTAATGTGCAAATCGTGTTAATTAGAGTGATTAGTACATAAAAAGCACTCAAAACCTATAATAAATAGGGTTCAAAATAGCACTTTTTAGGCACTAATCACACCTCCCCAACCTACACATTGCTAGTCCTTTAGCAATGAAAGAAAGAAAGAAAGAGAGAGCATACAAAACGATAACAAAATAATGTTCACAAAATGGTATTTCAAAAAGGTTGTGAATGAGTAATGCCTAACCCTAAGTAAGAATCATCAAAGCCTTGCCCAATAACTATCTCGAGAGAATGAATGCCATACAAAATTGAGTATCAAAAGAGCCTCCTTCTTGCTGAATCAACCAGAGACTTCCACCAAAACCTAAGTGTTTGTTTGATCAATTTCTCAACAATAAACTGCTAAACTGCACTCTCCCCCCAACCAAGCCAAGCACGCTCTACACTTTCAGATTAATTAACCAACCTAAATAGATCAGGACCCACTCTTATTCCATTGGGAACTCCTTTTTGTGTTGTAGTGCAATGTCGAGGGACTCCACCTCACCAAAGTCCATGTAACGGGATCTACCGATGACTCCCAACCAATTAAGGCTTAGGCACCAAGTCATATGGGATCTTTCACCACTAACTCTTCGTGTTTCACCCCGACTTCGAATGATTTCGAGACTCTAAAGACCTACAACTTGCTCAACTCCAATCTATCCACCCATGTAGCGAGCACTGTCGGTGGCTCCCAAACCGCCTGGCTTAGGGGCACCAGTTTTTAAAGGTTCGCCATATACCCTTGACCGCGGTTTCTGTTTCAAGGCAAAGTGGTTTGCAATTTTTCTTATTTTCTTTTCTTTTTTCTTTTGCTTTTCTTTTTCTCTCTTTTATTTGAGATATCACATTGGCCTTCTATTCATGGGGGTCCTTAACCTATTACAGGTGGTCAATGAAACTAAGTTAAGGCCTATTTGCAAGTAATCTGGGATGCAAATCTTCTCGCTCCTATGGATGAAAACTCAGGTGCACCGGTGGCGGTGGCTAGATAATGGTGGAAGAAAAAGGGTTGAAAGAAATGAGAATTCAACTGATCATCCACTCAATTAGGCATGGAACCAATCTAACATCAATAGAATTGGACAATGTTTCAATTTTTCAAACTACAAAGCAAAGTAAACACAAAAAAAAAGGATGGTAATTTGAAAAGTAAGTCAGATAAGATAACAGCTTCACAAAGAAAACCAGCAAGCCACTGAACATCACAAATGGGTTTGCTCAAAATAATAACAAAAACATAAATACATGCCACTTCCTTCGCTAACTCTCCCCCAACCAAATGTCACATTGTCCGCAATGGGGCTCGATTGAAAGTTAGTGAAGGAAGTGCTACCTCTTGATGAGATGTACTTTATTGATAGGAGACTTCAAGCTTTCCATCGACACCTTATTCACTCCGTTTGGGCTTCAAATAAACAAGTTAGGAGAAGAAAAGAGAGGAAAAAAGTGACCAGTTGGAGAATTTTGAAAATTACACCTTCATAATAATTTCAAAAGTGTTATTTATGGCTACTTTGGATTCCTACAATTTCTTAATCTTTCCTTAAATCCAGTACTCAAAAACAATTCCAAACGGAGTTCTATGTGGGCATATATATATATATATATATATATATATAGTAGTATATATATATATATATATATATATATATATATATATATATATATATATATATATATATCATAAAAACAAAAGATGATGGATGTACCCGCAACCTCGCGAAAATCTCGCAGTTGCAAAATTCCCGCCTCTGGACCTGAAAAAAATAAACACAAAAAAATTAAGAAAAATTGCAGAAAATTGAAAATTAATCTAAAAACAAATATTAACTAAAAATTAGAGAAAATCTAAGAAGAAAAATTAAGGAAATCAAAATAAAATAAAATAAAATAAAATGAAAGAAAAGTGGGGAGACTGCAGCTCCCTCTCAACCCAATTCTCGCTTCTCGGAGGTCAGCTGAATTAGTGGAACTTGTAGATATGCTAAGGTCCAGTCTTTATGTCCGAATCCAAAGACCCGAACCATCCACTCCGTGGCCGCGCGATGTGAGCAGCTACCATTGTTTTTGATGTAGTGGCAAAATTTTGTACAATGGCCACTAATTTCTTGAAGTTTTTCAGCATAGGCAGTGATGGGGTGGCCTTTATGGTGGGTGCTTCAGGGGTTGGTTATGCTGCAGGCAGGATATACATTGGGTCTGGGTCAAGAGAGGGCAGGTGTAAATTATGCTCTTGGTGTTCTTCCACTGCTCCCTCTCCACTGTCTTCCTTACTCAACAAGGGGAGGATTTCTTCTTTCTTCTCCCATGGACAAACAACAGCACAAATATATGAGGATTCAGATAACCCCTGCTGTTGACACTGCTCCTCCACCATGGTGTCAGTCAAGCACCCTCCTTCGCACTCTTCCTCTTGATGAGCATAAGCTAGTTAACTGGCAAGCTTTGAAATTGAACACTCCAGGTTGTCAAATTTATGATCCAATTCACTTTGAAGCCCATCTAATTCCTTGTTCAAGGAGCTCTCCACTATGTCAATTTCCTGATTGGCCTGGACATCCACTGCCATCTGTTCCTCTATGAAGTTATCCACTAGTTTGCTCAAATTCAGGATGGCTTGTTCAACAGGATGAGGTCAGGGTTGTCACGAGAAGTGGGGGCATAATATGGAGAAGGTGAGGTGCAGGGAGTCAGGGGTAACACCGTAGGAGGGTGTACCATCCATCGGGTCTCATAAATCTCATGTGACCTACATGGGTTTGGATTTGGTTCCATAGGTTGCTGCCATGGAAGGTTTCTATAATCCCTCATTGACATGTGTATGCCCTAGGTTTCTCTCTCGACCAGACATTGCTCTTCATGTGGGGTTCCATTTTGCTCAGCCAATTCAAACCCACTGACATGCCATTCTCGTCGTATAAATACGGGCACATTAAGACAACACAAAAAAAATCCCCGCAAGATCGTTTTTTTTTTTTTTTTACACGTAAAGGAAATGAAACTAAAACAAATGACTCCGTGGAAATATAAAAAGAAATTCACCAGTACTCTGTGATGAGAATCACAAGTGTTTATATCATCATTTGTGAATTTAGGCACCATCCCCGGTGTAACGGCGCCATTTAATCTGCACACAAGCAGGTGGATCCTAATCAATAATATTTATATCCTAAATTCCTCCTACTACCGTAGCAAAGCTACTACAGTATAGCGGTTCTAGGGTCTAAACATAGTGGATGGCTTTCATAAACAGTTTCATAAGGAGGTTTTGTAAAAACAGCACTCCCTCATCAGATTTCAGATTGCTAGAAAAACAGCGGAGGGGTTTAAGATTATAATTGAAAATAAATTCAAGGTACAAGAAAATAATGAAAAGAAATCTCCTTCTATGATCGCATATTCAGTTAGACCTGTGGGCAACTGAGGGTTTCCGTAGTTCATTTCTTCTGCTAGTGAGATGACCTATAGTCATCTCCTCGAACCTGATCTCATTTAGCTATAAAAACCTAACCCAAAATATTTATTCTTTGAAAATGGCATCTATCACATCATAGTCAATGACAATGAAGAACGAAGCTCCTAGGACTCTCCTTTCAATGGGTCATAGAGGGTAACTAATGAATCTCAGTGGATCTAGCAATAAGCATCCACTGAACCCTAAAAGCTTACCAAATAATAGCCATTCAAGGGGATTCGAAGGGATCTAAACCAGTTACAAGGAGAACACAGACGGCAGTGACTATCTGCGTGAAAAACAGGGGACCTCTAGTAGCCTCCAGATCCTGCACCCAGCAGCCTTTTGCTTCAAGGAGGAAGGGTTTTAGCCGATCATCCTCCAAGTTGTCATCCTCGGAGGGTGTTTGGCTGCCCATAAAGTGCCAAGAAAATGAGAGAAAAGGGAGAGAAAGTGAGAAAGGCAGGAGAGCTTAAAGCTTCTCCCGTCAATTTTATTGATTGATTGCCAAGTTGATTTTACAGGAGCTTGACTGAGCTTATATAGTGCTCAGAGCAAGGGAAGTTACAAAAAAACCAAAACCAAAAGCTATTACAAGGGATAAAATGGGAAGAAACAAAAAAAAATGCAAACAGAGTACAACGTCAAAAAGCAAACTGGCCAATAGGATGAATGAAGTGGAAAATGGTGAATAAGCATGAGACATGAACAAGTATGGGCAAGAAGCTGAAATTTCCCTGTGTGCTCTAATTTTTGTATTTTCGCTTCTTTCCTTCCGTCTCCGACCGTAATGGCTTAGCTTGGACTTAATTCTTCGTGCTTGGATCGACTTAACAAATTGTCATAAATAAATTTGCAAAGAAATTTGCCACAAAATGCATCGTAGGAATAATAGGACCTTAATGTGCAAATCGGGTTAATTAGAATGATTAGTACACAAAAAGCACTCAAAACCTATAATAAATAGGGTTCAAAATATCACTTTTTGGGCACTAATCAACTATCGAGCTCCGACCGTCGGAACACCGAGAAAATCTTCGCTTTCCCTCTGTCCCTTTTCTTTTTTCTCTACCATGCACTATTTTTTTTTCCTTTCGGTTTCCCACAAACTAACTTTCTCTTCTTTTTTTTCTCCTCCTGCTCCACTGAATTGGTTCTCTATCAATTTGGTCTTCCTCTTCTCCTAAGACATTTCTCTCTCCCTCCTTATTGACTCGACACGGGCTAAGATGAGCCATGTGTTTTAATCACATGTCATGTGTCACATGGACACATGAACTAAGTTTCATTTGCTACACCACATGGCTATCATGTCATGCGTCCATCTCCTAAGGTGTCATGTGGCACCACTCCATGTGTCACTCAACACCCGGTGCCTCGAAAAACGTGAAATTCCAACCCGTCTTGAACTGACGAAATCTCGATCGTAACTAGATTTCGTGGATGGCAAATTCAATCTGAAGTCCATTTTGTCATCTGAGATCTAGAAAAATTTCAGGTTTTCCACCTGCATTATTGTGGCAATTACCATTTTGACATTTTTCAGAAAAATTGAATTTTTCTCGGGTTTTACATAAACATTATCATCCATTAGTATTAACTTCCAAATTTTCCCAAAGTCATTTTAATTTTTATACAACTCTATTGATCCTCAATGGAGCACAAACACTTTTATAACCTCGAGTATCCATGTTTGTGTAAGACATAACTCCTGCATAAAAAGTGTAAGAAAAATTAATTTGAGTAAAAATTATACTAGCATGTAATAAGAGACATAATTAAAATAATGAAACCTTACCAAAATTATGAGTTCATTACCTTTATGGGATGAGAACTTCTTTCTATACAATATTTTTTGTAGAAGAATTATGTATAGTGGAACAAAGGGGTTCGACATCTTTGATAAGGACATTTGTTGTTGCTACTGAAGTCCCGCACGATAATGCTACATATAGATGACCATGTGAGAAGACCATGTGAGAAGACATCTTGAGGTAAATATACTTCCAATGTATGATATTGTTTAACCTCAGTTTTTGTTTATAGTCATGCAGAAACTAAGGCGAACCAAATAATTGAGCATGTCCGGAATAGAAAGGATATCTTTCATTTCTCCTCGCCTAAGTGAAAGATGTGTTCTTGGTAAATGACTCTGCTTTCCTACATGTTGTCCCATTGTAATTTCTGCATGCATAACATTTGGTTCAAAATCTTTACAAACCATTCTAGTTCCATTACAAAGCTCATTTGATGGATCTAATTTCCTTAGGAGCATGATAGGACAATTCTTCTTTAACACCAACTTATGGGGAGGAAGACCATTTGGTGTTAGTGTATTCAAAAACTTCTTTTGATAATAATTTTGAGTATCATCAATCGCAAAGTCAAAACTATAATATGTCTTAGAAACCTAAGGAACATTTCAATAAGCTTCTCATTTAGCATGTCAACATTATCATTTGTCGTTGAAAGGATAGCTTGTTCTATGATATATTTGTTTGTCCCATTTTTTTACCAAATCTACATGTGATTGTGTATACCAAACTTTTGTCACTACTACCAAGAATTTATTCAATCCCCAGCAGTCATGATAGAAACTTGACATATCAAATAATTAAAATATGTTTTCTTTTGTTTAAGTAATAAATCGCAATTTAAATTGGTTTTGGTAAAAAATCACTGCAAGTGCACAGGTCATACAAGTAATAAAGCGGATGTTAAGTCCAGATATCATTCCCATGAGGATTGATTAGAAAATTTAAAGATTGACTACCTCACTACTCAAGATCCTCACTATTTGAACTTCCAAATTTCAGGATAGATTTATCTTCTAAAGTAAAATGAATCAAAGCAATAATGAAATTCTAAAATACATGATTAGAGAATTCACTGGATTGAAATAACACTAGGAATTAAAACAGTGTTGTGACCATCGCTTTGCAAGTTCCAAATAGAAGATATAGTCTTGGGTATGATCCTTGGAATTGTCCAAGAGCAGATTAGTGTAGAAATGGATTTCTCCTAACACTACACGTTTCACTCTCTAGCTTACCACACTTCTATCTCTAGACAATGGGTCTGAAGAGCTACTTGTAGGGATTTATCCTCTTTTAAGATCTGATTATTTTTCCTTCTCGCACTTCAAACCATCTCTTAGGGACTCAAATTGCTTGGTTCCCTATGTACGTGATAATGCAAGCCCTCTCCAAAATAAATGGTATCTCAATCCTCAATTAGACAAGAATTTTTTCATCCTTGATTAGAATCTCAGCTAACACAGGGTTGAAGTTATTCCTCTCAATTAAGGTGAAACCTCTCATAATTAAATTTCTAGATCAGTAAGTGGATCATATGCCTCGGGCACACACTCCTACTGTCACCTATGAGGGAACCTTGAAAGCAGAGGTTGGATCTTCACTAGTGATGTATCAAAGTAATCCTAAAAGTGTATTAGTTCAAATAATATTAGTGTAATTCACCCCCAAGTTACCGCTCATTGCTCTCAGGTAGTCTCAACTCACTGTCACTCAAAGGGATTCCTAGAAATCAGAGCAATGGTACAACTCTTTCTAGGTACCAAACACTGATATTCAGAACAACTCAATGTAGGAGTATATCAATTAAATCACTCTAACTTTCATACCCAAAACAATATTATAACACTACAAATAATAATCCCAACAACAGATTCTTCCTAAAGAGAGCTGAGCCTATCAAATCTGGATCACAAATGACAATGACTAGTTGATCAAACAAATTCATTGAAATTGTAATCAAACCGAAAAAAATGAACTTTTGTGAAAATTCCCATATTCCATTGAAATTAAGACAAAAATTTAAGCTTCGATGTACATTCATCCAGCTCCGAATCCTAGTTCAGATCACTGCTCTAATCTTAAAGAATAAAACTAAATCTAGACAACAAACTAAAAAAAAGTAGAAAATGAAAAATAAGAAAATAAAAAGAAAAATATATACAATGAGACTTCAGCTCTCCCAAAAAGCACACAAACTTGATGAAAAGCCACTGGAGGCCCGCACTATTCCCTAGGAGATTCTATTTATAGGCTTAGGTCTTGGGTCCTAAAAATGAGGTGAGAATCACGCACTTCGAAAAGCCTAGAAATGCTACCCTAGTTGCTGATGTTGTGGGGATGCCGCGACATCAGAGTTGTCAATGTCATAGGTCACATATGATGTCGCGACATTGAAAATCTACTAGGCAATTCTCAATTTCCAATGATAAGTCAATGTCATGATGATGTCGTGACATTGAGATTCAGTGTTGTAGATTAATTCCAATGTCGTGACATTATCTTTCCTATGTTGCGACATTGAGTTAAAGTTGCGACATTGAATTGATGTCGCTGACACCGCTTTTGGTGCGTTTCAACTCGACGCCAAGTCTGATGTTAAGACATTGTCAGAAGTTCTCTCGCTTTGATGTCGCGGATATTTCAATTGATGTCATGACATCGAGTTGGATGTCGCGCTGGCATAGCTTATTGATGCCTTTGCTCTCACATTCTTGCCCCGATGTCGCGACATTACTTATAGTTCACTTGTTGATGTTGGGACATTGAATCTTGTTGTTTTAAAGCTCTATACCAATGTCATAGCTGATGTCGTGACATCGAATCGTGACATCTATTCGATGTCACGACATTGAACTTGTCTCACCACCCAGGCTGCTTTGATCTGATGTCGCAACATCATTGATTCGATGTCGCGACATTAGGATGTTTAGATCTCTAGTGTTCAAGCCTTAGCTGATGTCACGAGATTTCTTTGATGTCGCGACAGTGTTCAGCTGATGTCTTCACTGGTTGAGGCTTGTTCTGATGTCGCCACGATGTTGTGGCGATGTCGCGACATTTAAACAATTTAGTTCTTCCTATTACAGGCAATGTCGTAGCCATGTCAGGGTGATGTCACAACATTGGATGGCTGCTATAGTTTGACTGTTGGGGCTGCTTTTGATGTCGCGACATTGAGTTATGCCATCGCGACATTAACTTGATGTCGCCTCAATGTCGTAATGATGTCACGACATTGGCATATCTTTGCCTTCCCCTCTTCAACTGATGTCGTAGCTATGTCGCGACATTACAATGGTGTCAAGACCTTCTCAACATAATTTCGCGACACTGGAAATCTGATGTCATGACATTGGCCCTTTCTCTGCATAATGCTGATTTCTGCTCCATTTTATGTTTTCGTTAAGTTCATGCAAAACATAAATCTGGGTGAAACCTCCATAATTTTGCATTAAACATAACTTTTAAGCCTGAAATATACTTGAAAAATGGGCTTAAAAATAGATGAGTTTTAGACTCATCAAACTCCTCCAAACTTAAAGTTTTGCTTGTCCTCAAGCAAAGAAAAGGGTATTTGTTTGTCCTTAAACAATAAAAATCTATTTTTAAGGACATTTTTCAATTAAATCATCTTTTAAATCATATCAAAGATTTAGGCCTTAGTAGTATTTTCAGCTCAAGTGACATCAATTCTAATTAAGCTTCATTTTCAGGATCCTAAAAATTTTCAATTTAGATCATTTAATATAGCATGTAATTCATAGTTAATAAACATATACAGTTCTTGTAAAACCCGGGAAAATTTTAATTTTTCAAAAAAATGGCAAAAATAGTAAAATTGCCAAAATGGTTTAGGGAAGCCTATAAATTTTTCTAGATCTCAGATGACAAAACAGACTTCACCGTTGGATTCGTCTCGTGAAATCTAGTTACCTAGAAAATTTTCATCGAATTCCGAGACAGTCGGGATTTTCACGTTTTTCGTCCAATGACCCAAAAATGGATTTTTGCGAAATTTTCAAAAGTTGGGAAATAATTTAAGTAAAATTCATTTTAAAATAATTTGAACTTAAATCGTTTCGGGGCAAAAATAGGCCCGAACAAGTTGTGGCACATGGCGCAACGTAGGACAAGCAATTAAAACTTAAAGATATGTTAAAAAGGTGAAATAAAGGAAAAAAAAAAAAGATGAGAACATCCAATTTTCTGCTAGTTTGGTTGTGAGAGAGGGAGATAAAAAAAAAAAAAAAGAAATTCAAACTTCTCTCTTCGATCCACGGAGCTCCATCTGTTGGAATTCGTCGGGCTAAGAACAAAAGTTCATCTACTCGATGAGGGCTACGCATGGATACAAGAAAACCTGTGTTTTGCCTAGGTTTCTGCGTAAGGTTCGGAAGCTCAAAGCTTCGGTTCAAGAAGTGTCCGGCTAACTTCCTGCCGTTGCCCACGCTCAAGAGGTATGATTCTTCCTACTTTGGTTATTTTCCATTCTAGGGGCTATTTGGTTGAGCTTTAATGCCCTAAAGGGGCTTTGGCAAAATAATGGGTTGTGGGAATAGTGCCCTGTTTTGACCCTATATGATGTCCAGTTTTTGGGGCTGATTTTTGGTTATAAGAAGGGATAATTTGGACTAGTATCATTCCAGGAAATTGTATCCCTATATGAGAACTTGATGTTAGGCTTTTGAATCACCCAAATTGGACATCTATAACTCAAGTTATGGTCCATTTTCTCCGGACCCACATAGTCACTCGTTTTGGCCGAACTCTACTATCCGCATTATTGGGACTGATTTTTGGTCAGGGGAAAAGTGAGCATTCGACTGGGTATCCATCAAGAAAATTGTATCTCTATCTCGAGAACTTGATGTTAGATTTGAATCACCCAATCGGGTGACTCCTCTATAACTCAAGTTATGTCCATTTTTCTCGACTACTACAAAGATAGGTTGTTTAATGATTTGTGCTCCAGATTTTTGCCACACCGTATAAGTATCAGTATATGGATTGCTTGAATCGAGTGATATACTTGGTTGAAATTGTGTGGAAGTCAAATTTTGTGTTCTAATGGTTTGTCTTGTGATGTGTTTGTGTATGAATAAGGCCACGTGATGACTTCGTCAGAGGCTATTTGTGGACATGGTGTCACAATTAAGCCTAGAGTATAATGTAAGTCATTGCTTGATTGGTGATGATTTGTAGATTTCAATATGTGCGTGTATAATATGTTGACATGTATTATGTGGTTTAGTTGGAAATTGTATGTCAATTGATATGATTGTCTAAATGATGCATGGGTATTATGCATGTTTAAAATGTACATATAGCACTCATCATATATATATGGCATGGTATAGGCATGGAATGGCATAATTGCATTTCATATGCACGGGGACATCGCATTAAATGGGTGTGTGTGCATGGTCATAATCATTTGTCATTCTTCGTGAGTGGGTGGTGAGCTCAACATTTCTTGACTACTGCCCAACGGTCTCACTGGTGCGTTTATAAGCTAATAAAGATGTTTTTCAAAGACTGTCCAATGCTTTTGAATAAAACGGTTTATCAGAGACTTTCCAATGCTTTTGATTAAAGCAGTTTAATCGTAGATCGTTTGAATAAAGCGCTTATCGACCGTCCAATGCTTTGTAATAAAGTTGTTTATCAGAGATTGTCCAATGCTTTTGAATAAAGCTGTTTATCGGAGATTGTTCAATGGCTTTGAATAAAGTGGTTTATCGAAGGATGTCCAATGAGTTAAAAACAAAAAGCTTTTGTTTTGGATAAAGGGTCATTGGGTGAAACACCGGTGATGCGTGATGCTTGTGACTTTTTAGGGGGAGAAGCGTGATGCTTTACCCTAGACCGTGCACAACTCCAGGTGGAGTGGATAGTTGATGGGTTGGCTAGCAAGCCTTACTTTAGAGGACGAGGTGAGACAGGGTTTGGGTCTACCTCGGGTGGTTTGTGTGTTTGGGGATGTTTTTTCGAACGAGCTACCGAGATTACCTCCACACAAGGATGTGGACTTTGTCATAGAGTTACACCTTGGCACGTCGCCCATATCTATGACTCCTCATAGGATGACACCGGTTGAGTTACAGGAATTCAAGGTCCAACTGCAGGAATTGTTGGACAAGGGTTTTATTAGACCGAGCACTTCACCATGGAGTGCTCCGGTTTCAGTTTGTGAAGAAGAAGGACAAGACCCTTCGATTGTGCATAGATTAATGGTGTTTCGAATGTGGTTACAATCAAGAATCGGTATCCCTTACCGAGGATTGATGATATGTTTGATCAGCTGAAAGGGGCGCGTGTCTACTCCAAGATAGACCTTCGCATTTAGCCATCACGCTGAGAGTTATGGACCTGAGCAATTCTAAGACAACGCTAGGACGCTGTATGGGCATTCTCGAAGTTCATCGTGGATGCCCTTCGGTCGACGCGAATGTTCCAAATGGAATTCACGGATCTCACGATGGTATTCCAGCCCTATTCGATTAGTTTGTCGTGGTCTTGGCTACCACATATCTTGATATACTCCCAAACTCTGCTGGAGGAGCATGAGGATCATTTAATGATTGTTCCTCTCAAGCACTCAGAACTATCGCTTTATGCTAAGTTCAAGAAGTGCGAAGTTTTGGCCATCGGAGGCGAGATTCTCCTGGGACACGTCGTGTTTCCACTCGTGTGTGTCGCCAAGAGACTCGAGAAGGTAGAGGTTGTTATGAGTTGGGAGAGGCTGAAGTCAGTATTCTAGATACACAGTTTCTTGGGATTGGCAGGGTATTACAGGAGGTTTATTGAGGATTTCTCCCAACTAGCAGCACCTATGACTAGATTGACCCGAAAGGGGGTCAAGTTTGAGTGGGATGACCTGTGTGAGAAGGCATTCGAGGAATTGAAAAGAAGGCTTACTTCATCTCCTATTCTGATAGTCCCGGAATAGGGACAGAGGTACACGGTGTACTATGATGCCTCTAGGGACGGACTGGGATGTGTCTTGATGCAGCTGAGAGGGTTGTAGCTTATGGTTCAGACAGCTAAAGAATCATGAGTAGAATTACCCTATACATGATCTGAGTTGACTACCATTGTCTTTCTCTTAAAGATTTGGCGCCACTACTTGTATGGTGAGCAGCTTGAGGTGGGCAGAACACAAGAGTCCGCTTATATTCACACAACGGACCTCAATATGAGGCAACGATATGGATGGAGTATCCGGAGGATATGACTTCACTTTGCATTACAATCCCGGTAAAGCAAATGTGGTGGTCGATGCGCTCAATCGTCAGCTGGAGTAATCGGGCTGCCAGCTTCCCGATCGCAGATGCTTGAGACTGTGGGGATGTTTAGTTTGAAGATGCTGATCGTGCCTCAAGGAGCACTAGGAAGTTTGGTAGCTATGCCATCCCTACTGAATAGGGTGATCGAGTCCCAAGGGCAGGACGCGAAGATATCTTCCATCGTGACTGGTACACCGCATGTGACGGTTACCGGGCCATTCACACGCATGGTAGTCTTCTGTGATAGGGACGGTTTTGGTCCCCGCTTGATCGCTTTGCGAGAGGAGATTCTCGTGTGGAGTTCCACTCTCGATTTGTCAGGCATCCAGTGGCACCAAGATGTATCATGATCTTCGGCCACCGTATTATTGTGAGCTGATGAAGTGAGACGTTGAGATTTTGTTCAATAATGTCTCACGTGTCGCACGCCAAGGTCGAAAGCATCAAAGCTAAAGAAGGTTACTTCATCCATTAGGTAGCGGAGGAAGGGAGCATGTCACAATAGACTTTAGACCCACTTGCCACGAACAATCAGAGGAGACGTGGATGCGCAGGGTGGGGATAGTGGACCGACTCATTAAGTCGACACATTTTCTAGTTAAAGGCGGATGACCTTCACATTAGAGGAATTTCGCGGCTGTATATTCAAGAGATTGTCTTGGCTACATGGAGTGCGCCTCTATCAGACGCACAGGATCCTGTGTTTACGCACACTTTAAGAGTTTCCAAAAGGTCATGGGGACACAATTGACAATGAGCACTGTGTTTCATCCGCAAACATATGGTTAGTCGGAGAGGACATGTTGAGAGCATGCGTCCTGGATCTTAAGGGTAGCTGAGAGCGACTTACCCTAGGTGGAATCTTCAATACAACAACGCTTATCGCGAGTATATATAGATGGCACCCTATGAGGCCTTATATGGTGATGAGTCCAAAAACTCATTAGATTTTTAATCCATTTTTCTGAGTATATTAAGAGATAAATGTTGATTTGTTTGCAGAAATGTGGATATTTTACTCAAATTTCATTTTGCAGGAAAATACAGCAGAAGCTCAAATCTTAGCAAAATCTAAGAAATCAGCCCGCAGTTAATTGAGGTCACAATGAAATTTAAGCTCGCGATAGAATGCTCGCTTGCCAGCAATCTCCAAGTCACGACATCACCGTATTCGGCTTTGAAGAAGAAATAGAAACTTGAACAAGCTAAGTCGTGACTAAGAAGGAGGTCATGATAAAGAAAACGTGGTCTAGACTAAAGGAAAATAATCAAAGGAAGAAATCTGTCGCGACATTACTTTGATGTCGCGACACCAAAAAGATATGAATGATGTCGCGACACCACTCTGAAGTCGCGACAAGCATCCGTCTATGAAGCCACAAGAGAGGTCTTTGCAAAAGAAAGAGGTTGCAATTAGTTTTTAAATGCAAGGCTCCATTTCATGTCGCGACACCACTCTGATGTCGTGACATAAAAACAGGAAGATTCGAAGTGCAACCTGTAGCCAAATAGAAGCACTTGCCACGAACTGAGGATCAGAAATGATGTCGCGACCACTCATTAAGGTCGCGACCTGAAGAAGAGCTGAGCAGAAGAAATTGAGGTTGCGACACCACCTTGATGTCGCAACCTGGAAAATAGGTGGGAAGAAGGAAATTCTTTGCAACGTAGAACTGAGGTCGCAACCTGAAGAAAAGAAATGGGAAGCAAAAGAGGTCGCGACATAAAATTGAGACATATGAAGGCAAGAAGACCACCAACACAATTGCGACTAAGAAATCAAAGTCACAACATGAAGTCATCATACAAACAGAAAAGTGGTCGCAACCTAAAACTGATGTCGCAACTCAGAAACTGGAAGAATAGGAAGACAATGATGTCGCGACATTGAATTGAGGTCGCTTTACATCAACACCGGGCGAAAAAATCGGCAAATGAGGTCGCTGGAAACGATGTCGCGACTCATCGATCAAAGAAGGTAAGACAACTGGTTGTAAACTTAAAGAAAGAGGTCGCGACTGATCATGAGCAATCATAGAATCCGCGTCGCGACATCAACTTGAGGTCGCGATACAGGAAAGTGAGCGAAGCTTTTCTCGATTTCCACCGAGCATTTTGGGATCTCACGCATTCTTTACAAGATAAATAATCGCCTTAAGGATGGTGGTCTCGACCCGGATACCCCTCCAAGATTCCCGGTGAAACCCACTTAGTGAAGTCCCACTCCGCACAATCCATAGGGACTATCCAATGAACCCCACTTTAATAAGAAAATAAGCACATGCAAATAAATATAATACCCCAATATATATAAAAGATGCACAACCGTTCAACTCCACAACCGACCTATATTACTGTAGGTCATAACCACAAACACACATAATAAGAACTCATATGAGTTCAATACTAAGATCAGAGCATTCTAAGAGTGTTTGTGAATTTAGGGTTACAAATGAAATACATAAGTCCAATAATATAAAGGCAGATAGATATGATAGAATACTGCAGCTGCCGCAGAACGAGTGACGTAGAAGCTGGCGCGAGGTAGATCTTTACGAACTGCCTGGACCTAGGGAACGGATTTAAAACAATAAAACGTGAGATAATAAATCTCAGTGAGTGGCATAATTTATAAGGAAAATAACGTCTTTAATTTCGAAAATTCCTTATCTCAAGACCTCACGCATATTCTTTGCAAAGTTCCCGTTTAAAATCATTTCACAAACCCAACTTATACCAAGTCAACAATATGAAATCCATGCTCAAATTCTAACCAAATTATAACCTCGACTTATTCATTAATATAAAAATCGAGCATAAAGTGTGTATAGTGTATAAAACCCCATGTTGTACAAATAATCATGAAAACACAATAAACTATAATTACTTTAAATGATTATTACTTACACAAGTAAAAACCAACAATGTACAATCGTACCATATACACTTCATAAACCGGGACTTCCCACCTCACTACCCCCAACTTAAATGGTTATTACTTACACAGAACCCAACAATGTACCGTACCATACATCCTTTATAACCCGTACTATATACTCATCATAAACCGTACCATATACTCATCATAAACCGTACCATATACTCATCATAAACCATACCATATACTCATCATAAATCGTACCATATACTCATCATATACCGTACCGTATACCCATCATAAACCGTACCATATACCTATCATATACCGTACCATATACTCATCATATACCATACCATATACCCATCATATACCGTACAATATACCCATCATATACCGTACCATATACTCATCATAAACCGTGGGATACCCCACCTCACGACCCTCAACCTCGAAAGGTGTCGTGGTAATAATAATAATGATGAACCGTCGGTGACCCAACCTCACGACCGTGGAAATAACATATAGCCGTTGGATGAAACCAACTCACGACAATCGCGGCAAATCCAAAGCAATAAACCGCTTGGTAAAACCCACCACGCCAGGAAATAATGTATAACCGTTGGATGAAACCAACCTCACGTCACCGTGGCAACTAATAAACCGTCGGGTAAACCGACCTCACGGTCGTGGAAATAATGTATAACCGTTGGATGAATCCAACCTCACGACACCGTGGCAAACCCATTGCACTATAATATGGATACTGAATCAATTCTCTCGTACTATATGGTACATCAACCTATAACAACCAACACAGTATTCTTACTCACATATACTTTTCCAATGATACTGCATTATAATAGAACAACCAACACAGTATCGTTACTCACATATACTTTTCCAACGATACTATATTATATTATAACAACCAACATAGTATCCTTTACTCATTATTGGCTACTTTTCCAAATGTATACCGTATTATAATATACAAATCCAACACAAAGATCCTTAGTCACCTATCCTTATCCAACGATACTGTAGTATAAATTAAGAATTTATCAATTTAATTCCAACAACTTAATCAAAATATATTGATGAATTTCAATCTTCATCAATTCATGCCGAAATCGAGAAATACCACACAATGAAAATATTCACTATAACCAATTTTAAGCACATAAACTATAAGAATATTTGACATGCTTAAAATCATAAAATCTCAAAATCCATTCTTACATCAATGAAATTTCAAAGTGGTTTAAAACTCATCTCCATGTACCAAAATCTTTAAATACCACAATTTAATTCGAACTCAAGAGATTTCCTATCATTTAAAATGTTGACAAAATTCACATGAAATAATAACTTGTTTATATAAAAATCGATAATCATATTTATGCAAAATCAATCATTCGATCAAATTATATATATATATATATATATATATATATATATATATATATATATAACATAATTTACTACAATTATATATCATAATAATACCCCAAGGCATTTTAAAATATCTAAAACCACTCACACTACAGATGCTCAAATTCCTCGCTTACTCCTCGCAGGATCGTCTGCCACGTGATAGCCTGTAATAGTAAATAAAACACCACTTTCAGTTCCAATAATCGAACCACACATTGGGATGCCCCGAAGGCCTTAGAATAACTTTAACTATGAAACCATCTAAATTGACTCCGACAGTCCAATTACACAAGCAGTTCTATGTGACTCCAAGACTAAAATTGGGGCTTTTCACCCGGAGTTAATTTCCGAAATTGAATCAGCCCAATAATTCATAAAAACATCCAATTTCACTAATCCAATCCTCTCAATTTTACCCAATTTGACCAATCGTACTAATCTCGCTCCAACCTTCTGCAATTACCCTAAATGACCCAAAATGGAAAAAACTAACCAAACGACGTCCAAAATTTACAAAACCACATATCAATGGAAAGCCCAAGAGACCAGGAATACATCAGTACCCCCTACCTTGGTCCAAAGGTTACCGGTGGTGGCCTGAACTTGATCCAACAATACTAACTTTGTTTTTGTCGTGATTCTCTAAGCGGTGAGAGGAATCAAGTAAAAAGGACACTTGGAATGAGTTCGTGAGGGTCCAAAATTGGTGGAAATGAGGTATGGGCTGTCTAAATGGCCGGAAGATTACAAAACCGCGACCCAGCCAGAGTCGCCGCCTGGCCGCACGATCCGCGCCCGGGCGGCGGGCCGGGCCGGGAAATTTTATCATGCGTGGTCGCCCGGGTCGCCCCCTTCCTCCCGGCCGGCATACATGTACAAAGGCTGGTGGCCGGAATCTATCTCACTACGAAACCTCGATCGTTTCCAAAAATGGGTCAAACGACCCAGCTTCGGGTTTTCGGTTTTTGGATTTTCTCTTGGTTTGGGCTTGATCCTCACTTGGCACCCAAAAATAGGCTTATATAGAGCCTAGGGTTGTTTTCGGGTAAAAATCCCGGGCTGACTTGAAAACTGATAAAATACTGCTGTTTGAACTTACCAGGACCATAACTTCTTATCCGTAAGTCGGATTTTAACGTTCAACCCGTCTGTGAACTCGTATCGACGAGGCCTACAAAATGATGTCTTAGTCAATCCAAAATTATTCATCCTTGAAAAAGTCAACTTGGCCCCACATACTAATGGTTGGTCAAACTTGGTCAAACGTGTTAAAAACTTGTATTATTTGGTACGGGTCGTTACATTTAGAATAGTAAAGTAGTTTTTTTTCTCCTTCTTCACTACCTAGAAAAGGGAAAAGAAGAGGAACTCAGTGTATATTTTAGAGTAGATTTTTATTTTTTTTTAGTTTAATTTTTTCTCGTTTTGAATCAAGGAATCGCCCGTAGACGAAAGGGTAGCCGGATCTTTAATTCTATTATTTTTCTTAAGTATTACTGCCTGAAAATTTATGAAATCTAGACGAATTTCTGGAATTCATTTTTCGCTTTATTGCAATATGCTGGTCGGTAAGTGGCGGACTGCTCCATTTCTTAATTCGTGAACGCAGTTAATCAACGTAGCTCGTCGGATTTGATTTACATTTAGTTACAGTCTTTCCTGCACAATAATGGAGAATTAATTTGGGCTCGATTTTTGCTTAATCGGTGTCGTTTTGAATGGATAAGTTCCCAATAGTAGTACCTAATACTAAATGGTGGAATGTATCTTACCGATATCCGTGATTTTTCTCTCATGCGGACAATGCAGACTGAGATTCCCGAGAGTCGAGCATCTTTTCCCGTATGTTCGGACTACCATTGACGAACTCGCTGAAGCCCGGAGTTTATTTTGATAAATCCCCTATTCGCTTCATAATTGAAGTTGAGGTGTATTTAACAATAATATAAATAATCGAGAGTTCACCTTTAATCTATAGTAAGTTCCAATCCTCGGTGTTAGCTTGCAATCTAATCAAGGGAAAGGGATAAAACCCATAGATCCGAGGTTGAGCCACCAATTAAGTAGAACTTATGAAAATCCCGAGAAGGTAAAGCAAAGAAGTCATTACAGAAATGGGTGTGAAGTATTGAGAAAGAAAATACCCGCATTCAAGTAAGAGAATTTGAATACAAGAATGGGTTTGATTCGTCTTCGAGAGTAAGCAAGGATATCCAATCGCGAATATGGAGAAATCCAATTCCAATAATAGGAAATCTTGGACAATAAATCCGTATCCATACATAGAACAAGAGTAATGGGATTTAGTGCCGAATTGACCGTTCCATTGTATTTCATTGATAGTTTTCGCTTTCTCAGAAACTGATTCAATCCATTCATTTGTATATAATTTTATTTTCATTCATTTACTTTTGTTTTAGTTTAGTTTGAACATATTCAATAAGATAGGATTTTTAATTTGTGTCGGTAGATAAAACCTTCACCGTGGAGTTTTGAGTCCAAATAGTATGGAATTTTAGTAGTTTGGGTGAAGGATCTCGTAATTCATATCAACCCTGGAATGATACCTGACTTACATTCGTATTTTACTACTAGGATGACTGTGGCACTTGCAAAGTCATAGACTTAACCCTTATTTTTAAATCATGAACATTAAGAGAAAATTATTTTATCAAGCAACCTTATCCAAAGTGACATGGATACAAGAGAAGTGTAAGGCTCTCGTAGCTATGTTAATTTGAAGGGTTTTAGTCTATATAGAAAAAAAGCTGCAAATAAGTTTTTTATGGCGCCATTGGTTTGGATCAAAGAATTAAATAGATCAATATTCTGACAAAAGAAAGAAATACTAATTTGGACCTTTTAAGAAAAGAACAAAAATAGTTTTGCAAGCAGTGGCTACATCAGCCACTAATCTTTAACAAGCCATGTTGAAAATATTTTGTTTAGTTTGACTAATCCTATTAATCTGAGTGTGTTTTAATTTCAGAAACCTTAATGCAAGAGAAACTGGATTCACCCGATTCCAGTTAGATTTGAACGGAGAGAACACCGGTGAGTTAAGAAAGACAGTTAAGGGTAAGGTACCAGTTGGCGGCATATGAGAGACATGACATATTGTAGTGAACAGTGATATGCTGAATCAGGTTCTATTATCACAGGCAATTTGAGATTTGAGGCCTGTTTATCCCAGAAATAGTACTGCAATCCACGCCACCGTGAGCAGCCATCAGCACAAGTCGCCTGATTGCATCAGAACAAGAATGATTGGCCACATCGCTCATCCCACTCCAGACCAAACAGTATCCAAAGATTTCAGCACTTAAAAACATAGTTAACGCGTGAGGTTCAGTGATAAACACTTTTCATTTTTTAGATATATGTCATGACAAAGAATCATTGCTCATATATCCGCTGATATTTCAAGATTGTAGATACTGGTCGAATTCAAGATCTTCCATCTCTCACTCTGCAGAGAAGCAGCAGATAATGATAGTATTCTAGAAGGGGAAACGAGAGCCTATATGTAGCTCGGGGAAAGATCCAAAAGGTTGCCGAAGAGATGCCCGATGCATGGCAGATTTGAAGACCTGTGATGGACATAGTGTATCATGCTTTAAATGATACATCTAAGGGCATTATCGATGCTTCATGTCAGGGATGATCCAAACAAAAGCGTCAAGAGGTAAGTAGAGATCGGGAGAAGACCCGGCAAATGCACTATGAGCTCCATGATGAGTTTTCAAGAGGAAAGAGCAGAGAAAAGGGGTCATGGAGTCGAAAGATGATAGCCATGGAGGCAAAGTTGATGCTATAATGCATAGGATGGACAAACAAGAGAGGCATGCACACCGCCTCATGAAATAGAGCAAAGGAGAGAACTTATGAGAAGACGCGGCTTCGATGTGCCAACAGAAGAAGATTCTTATGGTGCTGAGGAGGTTAAGTACGTGAACGAGCCAAGAAGTTATCATTTCAAGCCAAATCCTAACCTGCCCACACACTACAACCCAACACTGAGGAACCATGAGAATTTCTCATATGGTGGAGGGGCATTACAAGGCCTAAGGCATGGACAGAATCCTCAGCAAGGATATCAGTAGCCACCAAGGTTCCAGCTAGCCAGCCAAAGAAGGAGGTGAAAGCATAAATGAATATCGTGGTCGAGGGAGGACTCAACCATTTGAAGAACAAATGTCATAGCCTCACGGGGGACAACAAGAGGCTATTACAATTCCATGAATGAAACCATCTCGACTTGAAGCTTTCAAGTCTGATAATTAAATGTTTCGTAAGAACGTTAGTGCCTCGCTGAAAAATTTGGAGACACAAGTAGGGCAACTGGCCCTGAATATGCCAAATCAGAGCAAGGGTACATTCCCTAGTAATACTCAGAAGAACCCAAAAGACTGCATGACAATTCAATTATAAGAAGTGGGAAGGATTTAAGCAGCAACAAAAGGATAGAAAGGAAAGAAGAGACTGAGGCGTAGTTAAGAGGATCAAAAGCATGTGAGAGAAGAACAACCAGATCAACACCAAAGGGAAGTAATGACCGTAAAAGAAGGAAGGAGTACCTCGCTTATACACCTTCTCAAAGGCTACTCTAAGGTAGACTTCGTGGTCAATATGGTTGAACAGCTAAATTTCTGGACATTTTCAAGAAAAATAGAAATAAATATCCCATTTGGCAGAGGCGACAGCCAAATGCCTCTTTATGCAAAATTTCAAGGAGATACTGAGCAAAGAAAAGGAAGATACCGAGGAGGGTATAGTTAACTTTACCACGCACAAGGCCATTATCCAAAAGCTCCCCAAAGAAAGATGAAAGATTCCGGCGCTTTACTCACCCTGGCCCATGTGGAAATATGAATTCAAGAAAGCTTTATGTGATTCGGCAATAGCATAAATTTGATGCCTCTATCGGCCAGACAGAGACTTAATTCGGGGAATTATCTCACCAGCTAAATTACATTGCGATGGTCGATAAATCAATGGCACAAACTAAGGCATTCTGAAGACGTATTTATTTAAGGTCGGGAAATTCATCTTCCTGGATTTTGTTATCACATGCAGATGGAGTGAAGACACCTAAGTTCCTTTTGTTGCTAGGAAGACCGCTCTTACAACTCCGGAGCGCTCGATGTGATTTACGTAAAGGTGAATCGACACTGTGGTTGGAAATGAAGCAAAGGTATTTTAATATTAATAGGAGCCTGGAACATCCTAATGTAGATGCAGACAATTGTATGGTCAGAGGAAACAATAGTCGCTTCTAATGTTGAATTGAATTCTGATTGTATCCTTCAACACTCTATCAATGAAATTGAGATGAATTTTCAGTATCTTGAGAGACTTGATTGTGAAGTACTGCCTTCAAATTTGTTTAACAAGGAAACAATCTCGAGTATAAATGAAAACAGTCAAGATGAAGTAAGGTACCTGTAAACAATAAACTCATGAGCAAGAAACTAGTGCGTAAGGGCTAACATTGTTAGAATTGCCTACCATTTGAAATATGAGTTTTTAGGAACCGTAAAAGAGAAAACCAATATCATATCGCCTGCATCGACAAAGTCAAGAACAGGTTGTTGGTAATTATGAGAAAATACAAGGAAAC